>AVCL02000009.1:0-93966 GCA_000573905.2 Oryza punctata | reverse complement strand
TTCTACTTTCATCGGCTTGCCTGTTCTTTGGGTTTTGTTGATAACGGTTAGATTGATTTGTTGACTTAGATTATTCAATTTATCTACCATCCCAAAAAGATAACCATCGGCTTGATTGTCTACACATTATGTTTCTTATTGTGAGCCCCGGTTTTTGTATACCGGGAACCCCATGTGCATTACAATACCATTCCATGGATCAGTAGATGGTACACACATGGCCACAGTTTGTATATCTCAAGCTGACATCATCATACAGGTCTTACAATATATTACTAATACAAGGGTAGCACAAATGGAACCCGAATAGACCAAGCATGGTCGACAAGCAACACAAAATACTAAAACAAATAAATGAAGTAGCGGAAGCCAAGCAGCGGTGGTCCATCTTATCCCACACGCATTCGACTGGTGAACCTAGGTTCCTATTCCACCGTCCTCGATAACTCCTTGCCAGCATAGCACATGTACAGGTCGACACCAACACCTTTCTAAAAGATTTAAATAAGAAAGATTGAGTACCAACCGTACTCAGCAAGCCACCACTACAGAATGCACATAATGTTCATAGGGGTTCAAGGATGGCTTGGTTTATTTGCATGAAGCTAGTTTTCACAAATTATTTCACAAGCCTATGACGTAGAAGTTTTAACTGAAAACAATCATTAGGTTGAAGTTGTCATTAACCAGCGAGGGTTCATCCACCTTCCCCAAGCCTTGCTTGGTCCGGTTTACCCTTGCATCCAATTTCCACAGTTTTAACCATTACGACCTTCCCGCACATCGGGCAAGGTCACACCTTCCATACCCATCATATTTTAAGCAGTATTTAAAATTTATGAAGCTAGTCAAGAGTAGTACAAGTCTCGGCGCTCATATCCGCGAGCACGGCTATTCGAATAGTTTAGTTTACTCACACTGCAGTGGATGTACGCTTTTAATCCCGCACTCCGTGACGCACCCAACACATGAGACTTGTCACGGCCCGGTTTTTCAGTTACCCTCGCATGGCGGCACCTGCTCCAAGGACTATGAATCCCCATTGCACCCCCAGCGCCACATTCCTACCTTGAGCCGGTTGTGAGAGGAGTCCTGGCGCTCCCGAGATCATAGGGGGGTTACATAATATATACTTAGGGTGCATATTAAGTTTTGGCTGGTGTTCAATAGATCGACCCAAGCGATCTAAACCACAACACTTCATCAACACATCAACGAATATCCAGAACCTACCATGTCTGGGGTGCCACCCCACGAGAATTTCCTAGTCCACCGGGTCATACCCCACTCGAGAAATGCGGTTGTACTCTGTTCGTTTCTCGCATAGCTTCTTGATTTGGTCCCTAATTGACCAGGGTCGGTGGCTTACCATTTCCAGAACCACCCATATTTTGTTCATGCCGCCCTAGTCGAAATAGTTTTGTTTTATTAAGTTTTTGGTTTTCGCAAAGGTTTTAATGTTGCGGGTGGCGCTTATGTCTCCACCCGCCCCCGACAATCACTCCCACTGAGTGATCGCCACATCCACATCCATAGCCATATAACATAAGTATGGAGTGTACAAACGTCTACACATAAGCAACACTAAGCAGTATCGTATTTAACCACACATAAATAATTGACTCAGGTAATAAAGGCGCGTAAATACATAAGGATAAACAATATCAAAGGTAAGGCTTGAACAATGTAGGTACGCATTTTATAAATAGCATGCAATTTTGTTTTCAATCAACACATTTATAAAATAGGATCAATATGTTCGAGGAAGGGGGCGTAGTGACTTGCCTTGCTTTAGGTTAGTATAATCTTCGAGAAATCCGCAACAGTTAGAATAACCGGAATATCCACGATCAAAAAATAACCGGAAAACCCAAACGTCCAACCAACGACCGAAGAAAACCACACAAAATCCTGAAAATAAAATAAAGTAATATTCAATACAAACCAATGGTGCTAATAAATAGATCTCGATTTTAGAGGGATGATGGAAGTAGAACGGGATCGATCGTAGTTACGATTAGAGAAATATGAATTTTGGAGTTTTAGCGGTTCTGCTAGACTTTGGGGAAACGATTTAATTAAATCCGGGAGAGAATATTCAAGAATACTCTCGGCAAGGGGAGGTATAATGGATTCTATTCTAGGTGTGCTTTGGGTTTCAGCCCAAGGATGAGGGAGGCCTGCCAGGGACGCTTTCTAAACCTTACAAAGGGGCCTAGACCGAGGAGAGACGTGATATGGACTTTGTACGAAGAGGGAGGCTGTTGTGGGCTCAGGCATGAAGGGGGCGCAGTATAGACTTAAGGAGATCATCTTCTGGGCTTGGCCTAGTTGAGGAAAGAGGGAGCTGATATGGACTTCTTTTTAGGTTTCTGGGTGGGGTGGAGAGAGCATGGGTCCCACGGTGGGTCCCACTTTCTTCCCTTTTGTTTTTTTTCTGTTCTTTCTTTTCCTTTCTTTCTCGCTCTCTCCTTTCTCCCGATTCTTCACGCTCTTTTCTCTGCTTCACGGTTCACGCGCGTGAGCGACTGAGCGAGAGGGCTGGCGCATGACAACGCGGCCGACGGCCGGGCGTCGGGCGGCGCGTGACGGCACTGGCGGTGGCCTGGCGCGGCGGCCGTGCGCAGGCGCGTGCGCGGGCGGCGGCGGCATCGGCGCTGCTCGGCGGGCCAGCCGGCAGCTGCGGCGGCGCGAGGAGGCAGCTGGGCGGCGGTACTCTAGCGGGCTTGGGTGAGCTGCACAGTCACACATGGCTAGCTAGCTGCATGTCTGCGAGCTCTTGGCCTGGCTACTACTCGCATGCATGCATACGTACGTACAGCTAGCTAGCTGCATGGCTCGCATGGCTAACTACTCGCATGCATGCATACGTACGTACAGCTAGCTAGCTGCATGGCGCATGCACGGCCAGCGGCGAAGCTGCGATCGCTGCGGAGGGCGGCCGTGCAAGCGATGGGCGCGGTGTTGCGCCCCTCCGTCAGTACGTCACCGCGCCATGGCAACGATGAACAGGTCATGTGGTAAGAAAACAAAAGCAAGAGGAAGGGTAAAAGAGGAGCTCACCTTGCGTGGACGGGTAGCGGCACACCGAGCGGCGGTCCTCGCACGAAACTAGGGTCGTCGAGGTACAGTGTGGGGACAGTTGACCCGCGGATCATCCTCGCACACCACGTGTTCGATCGGCGGCAACAAATGAACACACAGTGTTAAGGAGTAAATGTTAGCGGGTTAGTGCAAGTTAGGTGTTAGAGGTTAGCGAGTTAGAGGTCAGTGAGTCAGTAAGTTAGAGAGTCAGCGGTTAGTGAGTCCATGGGTCGAATAATAGATGTCAGGGGTTAGCCGTTCAATAGGTTAGTCGTTCTCGGGGTTCAGATGACGGCATGGTGGCCTATCCGTCCTCTTGCTCAACTGAGGCCCAGCCAGAACCGGCCGCGGCGGAGCAAGTGGAGTGATGGCAGTGTGTGCGCAAAAGGACTGGTAGCGGGGAAGCAAAGCGAGGAGGAGGAGAAGTGAGAAGGGAGAGGGTGGGGCAGAGTGGCATGTTCAACAGTCGCTAGCTTTTATAGTCGCCGGTGAGAGGGCTCGCATTGATTTGCATTCAATCCGGCCCCATGTCCGCGCAGATGTTGGTGTGGTTGGTGACGAACAGCGGTGGCAGGAACAGGGTTTCCATCGGCCGGGGGTCACGTGGCGGTCGGGGACGGGCCGTCACTGGCCCTGGCTGCTGTTGCTGCCCGACGCCGTCGTGCGGGCAGCCACCGGCCGTGCCCACCTAATCTCCTTTGAGGAAAACGGCTGTGAGCAGCGAGGTTGTCGAGCGCTTGTCCGTAATGCGACATGACGGCAAGGCTCTGTAACGCCCTAAAAATTCGACCGAAAAAACCGAAACCCTAAAATACGGACCGTCAAAAACTTTTAAAATGAATTGCATCATGCTGGATTTATTCGCACGTTTTATTTAGATTTTATTGCGGGTTAATCAATTGTGCATTATAAGGAAGTAATTCGGGATAGCCCCAAAGTGAGTAGCCAAATGGTTAGTCGAGATACACTCTAAGAGATAATTTGGCGAAGGATATAATTACAATGCAATTTTGAATGATGTTTTAAGCGGGGTTTAAACGAATATTACACCTAGTAAATACTATAATTTTAGGAGGAATTATAATGAATATATAAGAAATATGGTGACATAAATACAAGCGGATATATTTTACCAATATATAAATATGTATACATACATAGGAGGCTAGGTATAAATCCTAGGTATAAATATATAGGCGTACGTATGAATATGTGAGGCTAAGGGGTAAGAGAAAAGAAAGAATAAAATATATATAAATAATAAATAAATTATAGCAAATATTAAAAACATTGATCACATTGATTTGGTTGCTTTACAAAATTTTTAAATGAATTTTGGTGGAAAAATTAACCCCAAAGAGCCAAAACAACCTGGTGGCACTATTCATCGTGCGCCAGGTGTTCGGCCCGGTCCCGCCGCCGCCGCGCCCTCGCGCCCGCGCGCGGCGCCGGCTGCCGCGCGCGCCGCCCGCCGCAGCCGCTGCGCCCTCGCGCCCCGCGCCGGACCCGCCGCCGCCTGTCGCCGCGCGCGCCATGCCGCCCGTGCCCCGCCGTAAGCGCGCCATGCCCCCCCACGCCGCGCGCACGTCCCCGGCCGCACCGCGCCTCGCGCCTCGTGCTGCCGTACGCGCGCACGTCCGCCTGCCCGCCGCCGTACCCACGCCCGCACGCGCGCCGCCCGCTGCCTCCGCGCGCCCGTCGCCGCCACCCCACGCCGCGCTCACGACGCTGCGCCGCGCGCCCGTCCCGTCGTCGCCGAGCCCCGCGCCGGCCGCCTCCCCTCCCTCCCCGGCCGGCCTATAAAGCCCCCCCGGCCGAGCCCTCCTCCCCCATCTCTCCTCCTCCATTTCCTCTCCTCTCCCCTCTCCACCGCGCTGCCGCCGCCGATTGGAGCTCCGCTGCTGGACGTCGCCGCCGCCCCCGCTGCCGCCCTGCCGCCGGTCGCCGCCCCCTGCTGCCGCCACCGCCGCCTCCCCCTCTCCCCTCCCTTGCCGGCAGTACACAGAGAGAGAGAGAACAAGCAGAGAGCAGAGATAGGAGGAAGAAGAAGATACAGTGAAGGAGGCAGAACAGAGAAAAGGAAAAAAAGGGGGAGAAGAGAGAGAGAAAAGAAAAGAAAAGAAAGAAAAAGAGAAAAGGGAAAAATAAAATAAGATGGGGAAAAATAAAGTAAGGATTAGGGATTTAATTTTTGTTTATCTCGAATATAGGTGCTAGATTAATATAAAATGTTAGTTTAGGAAATCGATATATTCGTCGCCGTCGATTATTTTAGAAAACAAGTAAGATTAAATCGGATATTTAATTGCAATTTAAGATATTCACCTAACTAGATTATTCTTTTAAATGATTAATCCTTAGCGGGGTACTTAGCCGATTATTTAGATTTTCATTCGTCAAGTTTCGCTAAATCGTTTATATATAATCGGAGGATTAATTACCGGTCATTTTTAAATTGCTATCGAATGAATGCGACTGTCCGTTATCTATTTAAATATCTATTTAGTCGGTATTTAAATATCTATTTAGTCGGTATTTAGATAGTTCTTACTCATTTAGGTTATCCGCCTAATTAACCGTCGCGACTATTTAGTCAATTATTAATGACCTAAGGTTAAAGTATTATTAGCGGGATCTAATTTATTCGAGACGCGTAAATTAAATCGGATTAATACTCTAAATTGGCTAGCGCTAATATTTTAGGACAACGGTGTTAAAAAATCGAAATAGAATTACTTCATAAATAAAATGGAATCGATGTCGACGTTCAACGCTCGCGCTCGATATCTCTTTCTTTTTCTTTAATTGGATTTTGTCGGATTTTAATTGAATTCTAAATGAATTCAATTTCTCTCGCACGTAATTTTAGACACCGAGGGTGTTGCGAGTCCAGCTGAGGATCAAGACCCGCAAGACTTCGAGCAAGGCAAGTTATCACTACCCTTGAACATATTGACCCCAAGTTGCGAAATTATTTTGTTTACAAATAAAGTTACATGCGATGATGAATATCCTACTTGTTATATTGCCATGCCTTGATTATTGTTTATCCCCTATATTCCTTTATAACCATGCTTACATATGAGTCCCTAGTTAATTATGACAAACGCTTAGTAATGCTATTCTAGAATCATGCATACTCATATTTATCAAATGCTTTATGCTTGGGCAATTACCTTGGGGAGGGTGATTGAGATGCGGCATGTGGAGACATGAGCGCCACATTGCCATGATATGATGACATGACTCGTGAAAGGAGAAATAAAATCAAACGAGTGTTTTCGACCGTGGCGGATGGTGGATTTGGGTGGTATCCGGAAAAGGCTAGTCCCGTCCCCGGTCAGTTAAGGACCGAGCGAGGAAGCTAAGCATGAAACGACCCCAGTACAACCGTACTTCTCGGATGGGTATAGACCTAGCTGACTAGATAGCCGAGCATAGGCAGTATCCTTGCATAGATGGTTCACCCCAGTGTGTGAGGCAGGTTCGCTACGATGGGGCAGCCGTTGAGGTGGGGACGTGATGCGTACCCTACATCGGTGTCGCCGTTGGTAGGACTGCCACGTGTGTGAGAGTGAGAATCTAAACTTAAGTTATAAACTTTGCGCGTGTGTGAGACTCCTTTCCACGGGAGCGCCAGAACTCCTCTCACTGCTAGAAACAGATACGCCTAGAGTGCACGAGGATGATAGTTCATGGAGCTGGTACTGCCAATGTAAGGTTATCGAAAGGCTTTGCCGTGACGTGTCTCATGTGTTGGGACGGAGGCTCATGTGTTGGGCAGTCGCGGAGTAGGGTAAAGTGTACATCCACTGCAGTGTGAGTAAAACAATCTATTCGAATAGCCGTGCTCGCGGTTATTGAGCACCGGGACGTGCATTACACTTGGCTAGACTCTAAATTCTTAACCTGTGTGGGATGGGATATTGCATGATGAATTTTATGCTGATGCAGTCACTTCCTGAGAGGAGGGAAGGTGGACATCCACAGAAAACCATGACGAACCAATAACGGGAAGCTATCCTTCGGATCACAATGGATGGTGGACAGAACCGTCGTTGTTTAATTTGAACTCTGGTATTAAAACTTGATCAGTTATGCTAGGTCTTAGGTTTGTGAAAATGACTGCAAAACTAGCTTTATGCAACAGAGCCTTTGCCTTGCCTTGAATAAAACCCTTTATATGCACTGTTGCCGTGGTGACTTGCTGAGTACGGTTGGTACTCACCCTTGCAATTATAAACTTCATCAGAAGCCGAAGATGACACCGCGGAGGATCCATACACCTACTACGAAGAGGATGCGGGAGAAGAGGGTGCTCACTAGGTCTAGATACGGTCGTTGCCTGTGGCAATGGCGATGCCGCTGCCTTCGCTCCGCTACTTATCTATATTCTGCTTTTGGACTGTATCCCGGACCGTTTGGTCCTTTGTTCTAAAACTATGCCTTCGGGCCTATGATGTAATAACTCGTACACGACGCATATGTATGTGCTTTTGGTAATTCAACTATGTATCATGTGTGCCAAACTACTTGATCCAGGAAAATGGCACAGACTACACGAGTGATTCCTGTTGCAAAACAGGGGTCCTTACAGGCTCGTACCACGGCTCGTGCATCTGCAAGCAGCCAGGACGGGTTAGCAGCAAGAGGATACGGGAGGTGGCGGCTAAGCAGCTGGGTTAGCTGCATGCATACATGCTTAAGACTGCTAGCTAGGTACCCGCATGCATGGCTTCGCACGGCTAGCTAGCTGCATGCATGCATCACCGGTGGTGACACGAGGTCGGCGTGCGGGGAGCGGAAACGGACGGTGAGGCCACCGGCGAGATGGGAACGGAGGGCAGTAGCTGGTGATGGCGCGGTGGCCTTGCCGTAGCGGCACGGCGCGCGGCGATGTCATCGCTGCTACTGTATAGGGGAGGAGAAATAGACTTCCTTGCTTACCAGCCCAAACAGAGGAGGGAGAAAGAATGGGCGGGGAGGTAATATAGAGTTTTTCCATGGAAGTGGCTCACAGCAAGGAGGCCAAGATAGAGGGAGAGAAAATGAACTTGTGTTGTGGAATGGGTTGGGCTAACAGGGGAAAATGTGGTCCAAGGAAATAGGATGCTTGAATATTTTCTTTGGAATATGTAATTTGGAAATTTGAAGGGGATTGGAGATGGAATTTGTAATGGACTGTTTAATTCAAACATTTGAATTGGATTTGCCTAGAAGGCCGTGCGAGGATTAGGATTAGGATTTATTTGCGCGTACTCTGACGGTACTGCAATTGGGAAATTTAGGATGACGTATGGCATTCAAATCCAACCGTCGTGGTAGAAATAAAATCAGTGATACTCGAATCGACATGTGATAGATGGATACGTCGATCGACTATAAATATTTGGGGAATTACCGGGTTTGAATCGATAGAGTGGTTTTTTTAAAATAACCGTAGAATAAGAGTTGAGAGAGGTATTATCACGGTGAGAGCTTTGTGTCTGTGATTAACTTTGCACTGAGGCATTTAATCAACAGACGGAGATGATAGTGGCAGAAAGGATGTCGGACAGAGGTAAACCTTTTTGGGAAAATAATTTAATCGAGATCTTTTGGCACAGATCCTAGACACACACAAATAAACAATAAATACTAACATGCAGCTAAAATCATGCCTGAGGAACCATACTTAGTCTGAGGAAGTCATAACCTTGAAAATAGCCTATTAGAAATTTATATTTCGCAATTAAGTTTTTTAGTAAATGTTTTACTAATAGATATTATTTTGCAAATAATTTCCAAAGGCTTATCACTCTATAAAGGTTCATAGAAAATGATCAAAGCTATTTCTTTGGTGGAATAGTATTTATTTTAATGAACTATCCCATAGTGAGTTTTATCCCAAAACGGTGGTATATAGCTTTATTTATAAAGTAAATATACCCGAGGGTTTTTATTATATGGAAAAGGGTTTTTCAAAAATAATTGAGATATGCAAAGAGTAGGATATATCATAATCAAAGTTCCTTGAATAAATAATATTTGAAATCAAATACCGACATATTCTCAGACGTTCATCTATTAGCCCACGCATAAAAGAAAAACGATAGATCAAAATAAATTAATCCAGGCATGAATGTATTTTGAAAAAGATTTTTGATTATTCCGAATTTTTAATTTCGGATTTCAAATTCGAAATTTTCAGGGTGTTACACTTATCATACTTAGTGCTGCATCAGTTAAGTTTGATCTACTAAGTCATCTTTAGAACCGTAATCTCTAGCTTGCTTTATGGTTATTAATAAGGATAGTATCAGGGTTTCAGCCGATCTTACCTGATATAGTTGTTTTACTTTGATTTATATCTTGTTTAAAAAACTGTTGTTGATAATGAAATTTGGCAAGCATATGAATCGGAAATGGAATCCAATTCAAAGTGGATTTGAAGATATGCGGGATTCTCGGAAACAGAGTGCGCATCAGGTGGAAGACTGATCAGTGTTTGGTTCGAAAGAAGGATTGCGATGATGTTGCCATGCAAGGATGGAGTCCAAGTTTGACAATTGTATCTATTAATTAGGATTTTAAGTAATTTTCTGATAGATATTTTTGGTAAGAGTACGCCTGAGGGACTTGTTTGCTTACTTGGAGTTGTATTAGAACAATATGAGTTGTGTCCCTCACGGACAAGTTGTATTTTCGGGTATAAGTATGAGCCCGAGATCTTGTAAGTAATTAAGACTAGTTCAATCAATCTCAGCACATCGCCAACCTTTTACTCTTTTACTTTCGACGAGTTCTTGCTTTCGAGTCGAGCGACATCAATTTTGATCTTCGACGAAGAGGTAAAACTTGTTATGGCCGTTTGCACTATCTTAATGATACTCTAATTCTATCTTGTGAATCTCCGAGTTATCTTGAAGAAGCCAAAGTTGTCATGTCTGAAGTGCATGAGGGAATTTGTGGTACTCATCAATAGGCCCATAAGATGAGGTGGCTGATTAGGAGAATTGGGTATTTTTGGCCGACCATGTTGGAAGATTGTTTTATATATTATAAGGGTTGCCAAGATTGTCAGACATTTGGAGCTATATAGAGAGCACCAGCATCGGCTATGAATCCAATTGTTAAGCCATGACCATTCAAAGGTTGGGGAATTGATATGATCGGCCAAATCAATCCACCATCGAGTAAGGGACATAAATTTATATTGGTAGCTACATATTACTTTACTAAGTCGTTTGAAGCTATTCCTCTCAAAAAGGAGGATACTAAAGATGCAATTGAATTTGTCAAAGAGCATATCATATACCGTTTTGGTTTACCACAGGCGATAACAACTGATCAAGAGTCTATTTTTTTGTCTGATGAGTTTGTTCAATTTGCTGATACTATGGGGATTAAGTTGTTAAATTCTTCACCATATTACGCACAAGCTAATGGGCAGGCTGAGGCATCTAACAAGACTTTTACCAAGATGGTTAAGAGAAAGATTGCTGAATACCCAAAGAAGTGACATACTATATTAGCTGAGGCATTATGGTCGAATCAGATGGCATGTCATGGAGCTATACAAGTTCCACCTTATCAACTAGTTTATGGGCATGAAGCTATTTTACCACAGGAAACTAACATCGGCTCTAGGAGGATTTCTTTACAAGATGAGTTGACAGCTGATGATTATCATAATTGATGGTTGATGAGTTAGAAGAGTTGGTTCAATCAAGATTGTGTGACATCCTGGCCCAATGAAGACTAGGCCTGTGTGGCCCATTAGAGCTGTGTGCACATATTTAGTACCACCTTGCTAGTTTAGCAAGGGTGGAACCAACTTATAAGGCTTCCTCCAACCATATCACTCCCGGGTTAATCCTTTTACACGAAGCAAGGACGAAAGTGTAAGTGGGGTGGTTTGTGTAAGTGGGCCCGCTCGTCTGATGGGCTGGGCTACACGGTTCTGGAGGGAGGGCAGTTACAAATGTCATCTCCAACCATGCCTACACACAAGCAAGCAACAGACCCTTATGATGCAGACCCAGTTAATGAACATTATGACGCAGCGGATGCATAACCAGCTGAACCAAGGGAACAATACTTGTCACGCCCGGAAATTCACTAGTAATTTCCAAACTAATTTGTGCATAAAAAATCCTCATCCAGGAGTCAGCAGAGGTACACAAATCGACAATTTAATAAACAGATTCATCATAATACAAAGTTACATACTTACATAAGAAAAGAAAACAGCAGCGGAAAAATGATCTAGCGACGGCTTCAGCTCCACTCCTACAGGCAGCTCAACTGGGGTATAAACCAAACGTCTTCTCCTTCGCAACTTTCTTCAACTGAGGTTGATTGATTATTGCAAGAGTGAGTACATGGAATACTCAGCAAGCCGCACAGCAAATATGCAAGTGCACAAGGATACCAAAGGATTGGCGTAATATATAGGCTCATTTGCAAAAGCAGCATTTAGCAAATATTTGAGAATTGTAAAACACTAGAGTAATTATAATCATCAATATTAATCAGCACTGAACAACACACCAATGCTGCACAGGCCCAACCAAACTTGGACAACCAACCCCGATCGTCCAGATCAAACCTCCAAACCAGGAATAAACCATTCCAAACCAGGAGTTAAATTAAAGTGTCATTACTTATCACATTATTATTATTAATGAGTAGTGCTGGACTAATCACGAAAAACATTGTTAGACCCGCCCATAACCGCGGGCACGGCTATTCGAATAGTTTTACTCTGGCCAGAGATGTACCACTGTACCCACAAGACACAGCTCCACAACATGTCACCATGCGCCTCAATACCACCACGGTACCTCGGAAAGGAACTGTGACAATACCCCTCGCACAACACAACTCACCACAGTGCACCATTCCTGGATCATAATCACCCCCTCTACAACTAGAGGCATGGACTCCCCAGCGACCCCCACGGACTTCTCGCCGCTTCTCAGTCTGGCACCCCATAATGAACCATGCTATACAAAAGGTAAAGCCGTTGCCCACGCTGGCTTGTGGTTGGCACGGTTAATGTTTCACAACAGTAGCTCGCGAACCGGTCCTTAATTGCCATGAGCACGACCATCAAAACCATGTGCTCACAACCCACCATTAGTCAAATTTTAATTATCAATTACCACAACACGATTGACCATCGTGAACTACCATTAAATATAACCATAATTAATAATGTAGTATGATTAATCCCTGTTGTCGAAACGACAACTGCATACGTCGAAGGACGTGGATACTCCACGGTTGTTGGGAAAGTAAAGTATATTAAATTCAGGATTTTCTTGGGATCCCCCTTTACATGGCCCTAGGGCCTATTTATAATCCCATTACAGGTCCCCCTATTAGGGTTAGGCATTTTACAGGGGAATTTACATGGTCACCCTTATGAAAGGGATACTCATACGGGTATTCAACGTAATTAAGATACATGGGCCTTCCATGGGCCGTCTGGTAACCATTGGCCCACCGGCCAGTAGGCCGGGGCGATTGGGCTAGCCCACTGGGCCTCCTTGGATCGGGCCCAGCCTAGCGAAGTCATCCTCCTTCGGCGTACGCCTTCGCCATGCAGCCTTCACCCAGACTGGCAGGGACCTGGTGCGACTCTTCGCCCTTTACCCCCTTCGCCCCGTTGTCTTCGCCATGGGGCTTCGCCTCGATGGGTCTTGGGTGCGTTGAGTCCGAATCCTCGCTGCATGATTGGTTTTCGGCAGGTCCGGTCGAAGGGTCTTATGGCAAGAGTGAGATAGGAGCTTCGGTCGAGACCGTGCAAACCATGTAGTATGGTATGAGGCGTCCCCTTTCGACCGATGCTCCTGTCGAAACCTGACTTGTGCCCCTGCCAAGAATGAACAATGGTGAACATATAGATTTCGCCTTTTTTCGCATATGACGAAGCTATTTTTACTGTTTTTCCGGGCCTAAACGAACAGTGATGGGCCTTCGCCTTCGGTAAACAGCAAAGCTATCCCCTGCTGTTCTACTGTGCCGGGGTGAACAGTTATGAGCTTTTTTCCCCTGAGGGCCCGCCACTGCGCGGCCTGGTCCATGGGATTTTACCTTTTCGCCTACCCCGAGACACGTGGCAGTTCCTGATTGGCCGGAAGGAGAAACATCGCCTGGTAGGCTATATATTCTTACTCCCCCCTTTTCACCGCCATTACCCCCGTCATTTTCACCGCAGGCGCTCTCTCCTCAACTTTCTACTCCCGGCGTTTTGACTCAAATGAACCCCTTCGCCCGCTAACCCCCTTCGCTAGCGCACGCTTGCTTCGCCATGGCCCCACGCAAGCCAAACCCCGTTTCCACGACAGGTCCTGACCCCGGCCCAAATTGACGAAGATACCACCGCGTTCCTAGGGGTATCGCTCATAGACGAGGATGAGCTGGCGAGGGGCCTGGTGGCGGAGGGGCGGGCATTCGTCCCCGGGGATGCCGAAGTGCCGAAGCCCGGCGAACACCAGACGGTTGTGTTCGCCGTGTTTTGTGAGGCTGGTCTTCGGTTTCCGTGCAACGTATTGTTGCCGGAAATTCTCCGCCTCTTTCAGGTGGAGCTGCCCCACTTGAGCCCTTCGGCTCTGGTCCGCATCGCCATCTTCGATTGGGCGTGCCGGACCGCTCGGTTCGAGCCCAGCGCCGAGCTCGTCGGCGCTATCTTCTCGGCCACCGTAAACTCGAAGACGGTGGTCACCCCTGCTGGAACCAGGAACTTTAATGTTCGCCCCGAGCGCTCTGACTTGTGGCCGGTCAACACCGCAATGTCGAAGTGGGATCGCCATTGGATGGCGAAGTGGTTTTACCACTCTATCCCCTTCGAGGCTGGATCTGAAGCGGCGAAGGCCCTTCGTTGGCGGCGCCGGGCGATCTCGCCCGTCCGGAAACCAAGAGTCGCCATCAACGGCACTCTGGAGGCACGGTTCGCCCTGCTCCGCAAGGTTTGCTCCCGGCTGAGCTGCCGTGACTTGGTTGAGGAATTTTGCATGCTTCGCGTATGCCCCCTCTCCCAATCATGGCAGGTCGAGGTTGACCAAGGCGAAGAGGTCAACGACCTGCCGAAGCTCGTCCTGCCCGCTGGGGCGAATGGTGAGTTTTTTGTTTCCCTGATCTTTATGTTTCGGTCTCCATTTCATTCTTTTGTTCGATCCCTTACATAATGATACGCCATTTTTCAGTGTTGACCCTTGCCCAGGCCGACACCGAAGCCCAGAAGATTGGTAATGTGTCGGTCCCGGAGTACAGCTAGCTGCTAACCCGACAAGCAGCTGGCCGGGCAAACCGGGTTGATGTCGGGGATCTTCCCCCGAGGGCGAAGCCCTTCAAGGCCGACGGCGAAGCGGGCCCCTCCCGGAAACGTTTGCGGGGGCAAGTGAAATTTGCCCCCCGTAAGCGAAAGGCCCTTGCCTCCACCGACTCCGACGCCGACGATGAGGACGGAGTCGAAGAGCAGGAGGATACGGGGGAGACGGAGTTCGCAGCCGAAGCAGTCGTAGACGAGGCTGGCGACAGCCGCTCCGAGACCCGGGGCTATACTCCGACTCCCAGCCCGGAGCGCGTCGAGACCGGGGCGGAGTCGATCTCCTCCCCCCTTCGCCGCAATGACGTGGAGGGGGCGAAGGCCCTGGTTGCGATTGCTGCGGCTAAAGCGGCGAAGGGGGAGTCTGCTAAGAGGACTCCCAGAAGAAGGGGGTCGTCGCCATCGCTAAAATCTTTAGCGATGATGAATCTTCGGACGAGACACCCACTTCACTCGCCGGGCGAAGCCAGAGTCTAACAACCGCCCTTGGCGCAGACGACGGGGCTGGAGCTTCGGCTTCGGATGAACAAGTAGTGAAGACGGCGGCCCGGGTTTTCAATAGCCCGGTTCGCTGGCCGATCGTTTCGCCACTTGCCCTCGATAAAGGCAAGAAGATGGTCGAGACGTCCGGCTCCGACTACTCCCAGGCGCCGCCCCGCTTGGCCCCCGGCGACTTCGAGACCCGGGCAGAGCTCATTCTCTTCATTGAGGGGGTGAGAAATATCGTCGCTCCGGCCGGTGGCCCTAGTCTCTTCGCCGAACTTAACGAGTTCGACTAGGGCTGCTCCGCCGTTAAGAGCTTGGCGGTTCGGGTAAGTTGACTTCTTTTGTTTTCTGTTCTCTTTTTGTCATTGGCTTCGACAACCTGACTTATTGCTCGCCTTTTTCTCTTGTTTCGCCAGATCCTTGCGGCCCACTGTTCGACGGAGCGAACAATGTGGGCTCGCCTTGATGGCCTGAAGAATCGTCTTCGGGCTAAGGACGACGAGTTGAGCCGAAAAAGCCTGTAGATGGAGCGCCTTGCTCAGTCCCTCCGGGAGGCGAAGGTGGAGAACAAACGCGTCCAGGCCGAACTGGACAAGGGTGATGAGGCGAAGGCGGAAGTCGATCGCCTCAATGCCGAGCTGGAGAAGGAGCGAGGGCACTCCGCCGCCCTCACCGATTATTACAACCTGATGGAGCCGAAGATGGAGGCTCTCCTGAGCGAGCGCAGAGCCGGCGGAAGAGGGTGGAGGCGATGCCCAAGATCACCCACAGGTGTGAGGCCCTCCGCCCGTTTTTGTAAATTTTAACAGTTTTTACGTTTGCTGTTTTGCCACATAGGGCGAACAATGTAAATATGGCGAATGGCCCACCTTATTGTAGAATGTCGTAATATTTGGAATATATGACTATTTTCGCCATCCGTGTTTGATGTTTTCTTTTCCCGTGCTTGCACTATTTCACAAAATCTTTTCACCCGATTTATGCGTTTCAGCTTCGCTCTCTGCGTTTCGCCACATGACCTCCCACTGTTTGCAGGGTCTACACCAAAAATTATGCGTTTGGCCCCCCTTTGGGGATTGGCGAAGTAGGAACGAGAAGTTTGTTGTGGTAAAGAATTTGCCGAAGGTTCGGTACCCGCTTCGACCTGTTTACTGTGAGATGACGATCAACGGCAACAGTTACAAAGTTGTGAACGTTGCTAACTGCATGCGAACACACACCCGGCGAACACTGGAGGACTACGATCGTGTCCACGCAGCGCGCTTGGAGGGCATCGCTCGCTTCTGGCGAAATGATCGAAGCACTGACTGGCAGGAGGCGATCGCCCAACGCCGTTACAGTCTTTCCCTTGTTTCGCCCCCTTCTCCCAATGGGGTAATTTACAACATTAGTAGTGATGACGAACCTAGTTCACCAGATCACCACTTTGAAGGTGGCAGTTGTTTTGGGGGCGAAGATGTAATTTACTTGTAAGCTAAGCTGTATAGCCTGTTGTACTCCTTTCGCCTGTGCCATGCTTGTACGACATGTATTCTTCGATTATTTCTTCCGAAGTAAATAAAGATGTGCTTTTATTTCCTTTTCGCTATTTCCGCATTATCACTTTTCGTACTTTTGTTAGACCGGGATATATCAGCCCTATTGCGTGTGTTAGCGAAATAGGTATCCTGACTTTTCAGCTTTTGTCTTCCGTCATCGATCTTTGGTACCCGTCGTGGGAGTAGCGCATGTTTTCGCATAGATCGACTACAACGGTGTTCGGTTAGTTTATCCGAAACAAGCTGTCGCGGTTTCAACGTTCGGCGAGCGATGCTTAGGCCGATTCGTTTCGCCCCCAGGTGTTTTCGCGGATCAGGCGTTTGCCTTAGGGTTTTTCCACGAATTATCATGTACACATGTAAAAAAGGCGAAAGACACTAGGGTTTTATACTGGTTCGGGCCTCCGGAGCTGATAATAGCCCTACGTCTAGTTTTTTTTGTATTTTTGTGCCAGAAGGCTTACATAATGGCATATGCCGAAAGAGCTATATAACAGTATGTACATTTTTACATTTTGGCGAATCGGGTGCCACCCTTTCTAAACATAGAAACGCTTAAGAGAGGCGGCGTTCCAGGAGTGATCGAACTCTTCGCCTTCTAGTGTTGCTAGGCGAAAAGAGCCCGTCCTTGACCTGTGCTTGATGAGATATGGCCCTTCCCATTTCGACTCAAGCTTTCCGACCGCTACTAGGGTTCGCCTATTTCCTCAGGACGAGATGGCCAGGTAATAGCTCTGTTGGGTGAACCTTTTTGTTGTAGGTTGCTGAAGTGCCTGTGGCGTACTTGCGCATGTGTTCCAGTGCTTCGACTCGTACCTCCTCAAGGAGTTCGAGCGACACTTCGCGCCCTTCTTCGCCCCCCGAGAACATCACCCTTGGTGAGTTAGCCCCTAGTTCTGTTGGGGTCTTCGCCTCGTCTCCGTAGAGGAGCATGAACGGGCTAAACTTGGTTGGCCTTGTGGGAGTTGTTCGGAGGGCCCAAAGAACAGACAGCATTTCATCTGGCCATCTGCCCTTCGCTGCCCCCTCAAGCCTTTCTCTTGAGCGCCTCCAAGATCTTGCCATTTGTGCGTTCGGCCGTCCCATTCGACTGTGGGTGCGCGACTGACGCGAACCTGATTTCCACGTTTAGTCCGTCGCACATCTCTCTGAACCTATCAGAGTTGAACTGTTTGCCGTTATCCGTGATGAATTCCTTCGGCACTCCGAAACGGCAAACGATGTTTTTCCAGACAAAGCTCTGCCGCCGAAGTGATCGCGCCGAGTGGTTCGGCCTCGATCCACCGCGAGAAGTATTCGATGGCTATGATTGCAAACTTGTACCCATTTCGTGCCACAGGGAATGGGCCAATGATGTCTAGCCCCCACCTGGCGAAGGGCCAGACTGGTGCGATAGGCTGCAGCTCATATTGTGGTGCGGTCTGGCTTTGGCCGTGTCGCTGGCAGCTTTCGCACTTTTTGGCCTGCTCAACGCAAACTTTCAGCACAGTGAGCCAATACACTCCCTGGCAAAATACCTTGGAGGCGACTGTTCTTGCAGCTTGGTGTGCACCGCACAGCCCCTGGTGTATTTCCTTCACTATTTCCTTGCCCTCGGTGAAGGAGATGCATCTAACCAGAGGATGGAGCAGTGCAGAGCGATATAGCTGGCCCGAAACCAGCCTGTACTGCCTGGGTCTGATTTGTAAGCGCTTCGCTTCTGCCTCATCCTCTGGAAGCCAACCATCCTTGAGGTACTTTACGAACGGAGTTCGCCAGTCCTCTGGGTCTTCGCCCGGATCTGTCTGGTCAATGACCATGATATCCAGAGTTTCCGCGGGCTCGCTTGGTGCATATAGGGTCTCGAAAAAGTTGCCTGGTGAGTGCGGTCCCCCGCAGGCGGCAGATTTCGCCAGGGTGTCTGCTTCCTTATTCTGGCCTCTAGGTAAGTGTTCGACCGTTATCCCGGCGAAGCACTTTCCCATAGATCGAACAGCCTCCAAATATCTTTTCATCCCTTCGTCTTTTGCTTCAAAAGACTTATCAACATGAATTGCCACCAGCTTGGAGTCTGTTCGGATGAGCAAGCGCCGAACCCCCAATGCTTTCGCCTTTCTTAACCCCAACAGCACCGCTTCGTACTCTGCCGTGTTGTTGGTTGTGTCGAACTGCAGCCTTGCGGCATACCGAATCGGCACGCCCCCGGGCGAATTGAGCACGGCCACGGCGCCCGCTCCCCTGTGCGACCACGAGCCATCGGAGTGCATTATCCAAGGCTGTTCGATGGGCTGAGGTTCAGGGGCGGACGCCGGTGTCCATTCGGCCACGAAATCGGCTAGGACTTGGGATTTGATAGCGGTGCGTGCAACGAAATGCAGGTCGAAGGGGGATAACTCTGTTGCCCACTTGCTGAGTCTACCAGAGATTTCCTTGACCTAGAGTACTTCGCCTAGAGGATACTGTGATGGCACAGTGATTTTGTGGGCCTGAAAGTAGTGCTTGAGTTTGCGCGAAGCCATCACTAGGGCGTAAGCAAGCTTTTCCATCTCAATGTACCTTGTCTTCGCCCCTTGCAAGGCTTCGGAGATGAAGTATACCAGTTTCTGTCCTGACTCTCTCTTGGACAAGGACTGCACTGACTGCCACTGGCGAAGCCGCTAGATATAGCAGCATTTCGCTTCCTGGGGTTGGGCTGACCAGGGCAGGTGGGCTTTGCAGATACTGCTTTAGCTCGTTGAATGCGGCCTGGCATTTGGGGGTCCAACTAAACTTTCTTGCGCCCCGGAGGGTCTTGAAGAATGGCAGGCCCCTTTCGGCTGCTTTCGAGAGAAAACGACTGAGTGCCGCAAATCGGCCCGCGAGCTTTTGTACTTCACGTACGCTCGATGGTGGCCTCATTTGCTGAATGGCATCAATTTTCTCGGGGTTCGCCTCGATACCCCTTTCAGAGACAAGAAAACCCAACAACTTGCCCGCGCGAACTCCAAAAACACACTTCTCGGGGTTTAGTTTCATACCCGCCACGTGCAAGTTGTCGAAGGTCTCCTGTGAATCGGACGCATGGTCGAAAGCCTTGCGGCTTTTTACGACGATGTCGTCGACATAGGCCTCCACATTTCACCCCAGCTGCTTGCGAAGCACCTTGTACACCAGCCTGGCGAACGTTGCTCCGGTGTTCCTCAGGCCGAAAGGCATCCTGAGGTGGATCTGGTGATAGCTGGAGTAGGCATCCAAGAAGCTCATGAGTTCGCAGCCAGCCGTTGAATCAACAAGCTGGTCGATCCGCGGCAAGGGGAAGTCATCCTTCGGGCACACCTTGTTGAGGTCCGTGAAATCGACGCACATGCGTCACTTGCCGTTCGACTTTTTCACCAAAACTAGGTTCGCCAGCCACTCCGGGTGGTCGATCTCCTTGATCACCCCGACCTTGAGTAGCTTCCGCACTTCGGACTTCGCTGCCTCTATGCGATCAGCGGACATCTTGCACAGCTTCTGCTTTCTTGGCTTGGCGTCTGGCTTGACCGCCAGGTGATGCATGATGAGTTCTGTCGAAACACCCCCCACTTCGCTGGGGCTCCAAGCGAAGATGTAGATGTTTTTCTTGAGTACTTCTAGGATTTTCCTAGCTTCCTCTTCGCCCAGATCGCCCCCCAGCTGGACGAACTTTGTCGGGTCAGCCTCACTGACTTGCACCTTGATCACCTTGCCATGAGGGGCTGGCTTCGGCACGCGCTTGACATGCGGTTCGGCCTCCACATTGTGTACTGCCCTGTTAATCACGGCCAAGTCACCTTTTGACATAGCTGGAGGATGAAGCCCTTTGACGATGATCACCCCTGCCTGACCGGGCATCTTGAGCTTGAGATAGTTGTGGTGGGAGATGACTTCGAACTTGTCCAAGGTTGCACGGCCGAAGATGGCGTTGTAGCTGTATGGAATGTCAACCACGTCGAACAGTATCTGCTCTTCACGCCTGTTTTCGCCTGTGCCGAAAGCAACCATCAACCTTGCCTGACCGAGAACTTGAACTGCCTCACCGCTGAAGCCCGAAGGGAAGCCGGTGCTTGGGCGAGGGCCAGGGTTGGCAGCCCCATCTTGGCGTATGCCTCGGCGAAGATGACATCGGCTGAGCTACCTCCATCGACCAGAATTCGCTGAACTTCAAAGCCGGCTACCTTGGCCGAGATTACCAGGGGGTCCTGATGCGGGAACAGCACTCGTTCAGCACCTTCTAGGCCCAAAAGAAATGTGCTGGTTCAAGTACTTCGGGACCCCTTCGCCTGCGGCAGTGATGTTATGCACCATTCGCAGCTGCAACATCTTCTGTCACTTTGACGGTTGAACTGGTGGATCGGCCCTTGTACTCACTTGGATGATTCTGCGCTGCACATCTTGGCGCTGTTCGGCTGGGGGTGACTGCTCTCAGGCCGCGTCGCGAGGCACTTCGACCGCGGCGCCTTGATGCAGCCTTGGTTCTTGAGCGTTGTTTCGTTGACGAATGTTTCGACACTGCTCGGTGGTATGCGAAGATCGCCCATGATAGGCGCAATAGAGGTCTTTCCTGACCTTCTTGCGAACAGGCTGCTGTTGGCTGCCACCCTGCTGGGCGTCGAACTCCTTGCGGAGGGCTTGTACTTCTTTGACAGCCATCACAGCCTTGCCCGTGCGGTCAGTTCTGAATTTTCTCCAAGTCATGGGAGTTTGGCTTGGTCTTGGCGACTGTCCTTGGTTCACCGGCTGGGGTTGGCGAATGGCCAGGGGAGCTGGTTCGGTGACTTGTGCTTGCATCTGGGCTTGGGCAGCGGCGATGGAGGCTTTATCGTACTCAGCCTGAAGTGCTTGCCTTCGCTTGGAGTCCTCTTCCCCCTTGCTTACCCATCGATGATGCGAAGCAGGTGCTCGAGAGTTTGCGGTGCCTTCTAGAGCGAGATGTATTACCTTCGCCTTGGTATTTTCGTCGCCGTGAGCTGCTTCGATCGCGGACTCGTAGATTGAGAGAAACTCTTTTGAGTCTGTTTCGCCCAAGTACTGCGGAACGGGTGGGAACTTGAACTGGGGTGGGATTTGACGAGTTTTGATTCCCCCGCTCAGTGGCAGCCCCTTTTCGCCCCTGCCTTGCCTATGACGCCCTGCAGCGAGGGCCCGCTTTACTGTGGATACGGCGTAGCGAAGGGCGAAGTCATAGCTTGTGTGTGTGCCTGTGCCACGGCGTTCGTCGGCCCGGTTCCGAATGGTGGCGCTTGGTTTATGTTGTAGAAGTCGAACTGCGGTCCCTGGCCCCAGGGCGAAGCCCCCGGACCAGGCTGGTTCGGCGGCAACCAGCTGGGTGCGCCCTGGCCGATGCTCCCCTCCGGCTGGACCGACTGGGGTTGTACTTGAGATGTTGTGGGGTTGATTGAGTTGCTGAAGGAAAGCTTGAAGCTGTGCTTGCAAGGCCGAAGCCGCCTCCGCCATTACTTGCGACATTTGACCGGGTGGTGAGGGGTGCACCTGGACCACAGCTGCCCCAACTTCGGCGGCGGGCGCCGAAGGTTCTGCCCCTTCTGCTACACTTTCCTTTGGGTTAGCAACCCTCTCCTTTGAGACCTTCTTTGGTGGTATTCGCTCTCAGTGGTTTCGCTCGGGTGTCCCCACGGTCGGCGCCAGCTGTTGTCGAAACGACAACTGCATACGTCGAAGGACGTGGATACTCAACGGTTGTTAGGAAAGTAAAGTGTATTAAATTCAGGATCCCCCTTTACATGGCCCTAGGGGGCTATTTATAATCCCATTACACGTCCCCTATTAGGGTTTAGGCCTTTTACAGGGGAATTTACATGGTCACCCTTATGAAATGGACACTCATACGGGTATTCAACATAATTAACATACATGGGCCTTCCATGGGCCGTCTGGTAACCACTGGCCCACCGGCCAGTAGGCCGGGGCAATTGGGCTGGCCCACTGGGCCTTCTTGGATCGGGCCCAGCCTAGCGAAGTCATCCTCCTTCGGCGTACGCCTTCGCCATGCAGCCTTCGCCCAGACTGACAGGGACCAAGTGCGACTCTTCGCCCTTTACCCCCTTCGCCCCGTTGTCTTCGCCATGGGGCATCACCTCGACGGGTCTTGGGTGCCTTGTGTCCGAATCCTCGTTGCTTGATTGGTTTCAGCAGGTCCGGTCGAAGGGTCTCATGGCATACTGCCAACAATCCCATTAATGAGCTTATGTTTCTAAGCATGGCTAAGCAATTATATCTAATATCTAGTTGAAGCTATATAAAATCCAACTAGTCAAATTTATAACCCAAGGTATCAAGAAATAGGGTAATCAATACAAATTGGCCATAACAAAGGAATTGGATCACACCACCCAATGACATTAAAAAATAAATGCACATTTGAAATAAATAGAGAATTTAAATATAGGATCAACATGCTCAAAGGATTGTGTTTGGGATCTGTGCGACTTGCCTCACAATAATCGATCTTCAATTAGTCTTCTGGAACACTTCCGACGCACTCACGGGCCTTCGAAACGACGGAAACGACAAGCGAACACGCAAAACGAGAAAAAAGACTAAGAAACTCCAAATAAACAGTACATAAAAACAAAACAAACACGTAGATCATGATTTTAGATGAATTTAGAGACTTGAACAGCCTCATTCCGATTTCAAATGCATTAATTATGAATTTTACAAGATTTAATCCAATTAAACCAATTAAAGAAAAGACTATTCCAAATTAGTTAAACAATTTACAAATGATTTACAACTTGGAGAAAAGATTAAAAACATCCTCCGGTAAAAGGATTGGATCAAATTTGGTAGATGATATATAGTAGAAAGACTAATATATCATTGAAAACAGAGGGGAAATAATCTATACTGATTTGGATGGCAGAGATCGGTTGACCGGATTTTGACCTAAAGCGGACGGCAACGCGACGACGGACACAGGGGACACCGGGAGAGAGAGCACGATGAGAGGAGCTCACAGAGGAGCGGCGCGATGACGGACGACGACGGATGATGACCGGCGGCGAGGTAGATGCGGCGGCGACATCGGGTTGACGGTGACGACAGTGTTCCGGCAAACTTCGGTGGCAATGGAGGGGTGGATGGTGTTCTCCTCGCAGCTGCTAATCCAACGGAGGCGGCGGTGACCGAAGGCGATGATGGGACGAGCGGCAGGGCTTCGCCGAAGATTCAAAAAACAACGACAAACTCGGCCTACACGGTGATGGGGGCTTCCGGGGGTTTTGGTGGAAGGGAGGTGGTGGCCGGGGTCGAGCTCGGTCTTGCGAAGCCGAGGAAGGTGGCGCTGGATGGCGTCGGCCGAGACGATGGGAAAAGGCGACCGGAGGCGATGCCGGTGACGGAGAGAGAAGGAGCTCGCGGGGAGGCGGCTAGGGCACGAGAAAATTCGGGAAAAAGAAGGGAAACGGAGGAGGGGACCGAGGGGGTGATATTTATAGGCAAAGGAGGAAGAATCCGGGCCCAAAACGAGAGGATTTGGTGACGGAAAATTTAGTTTATCCCGAGTTCACCGGATAAGAACAAGGCCGAAATTCGTGGGATTTAGCACGAATTTGATGGGGGTTTCTTGGGGATAAGGTGGAGGAGATTGATGGGAATTCATTCCCGCAACTAATTTTGGAAGGGGAGCAACGGGGGAGCCGGATTTGGTGGAGGAAGGGGCGGCAGTACTGTGCACAACACAGCACAGAACGCTCTATTCGGGAGGTTGAAGAAGCATAGTGCGCAGGGAGAGAAAATAGACTTTCTGGGTGAAAGGCCAGCCCAAAAAGGAAAAGGAAAAGGAAGAAAGGGAGGCAAAGCAGACTTAGGGAAGGGAAAGAAATAGGCTGGAAATAAAGAAGAAACAAAGGGACAGAAAGCAGACTTTGCAGATTCAGCCCAAATCTGCAAGGGAGGATTTTTAGTTACTTTTCTAATTAAATTAATCATTGAAATGATCTTTGAATTGTTAAAAATACTCCTAATGTTCAAATAATTCCAAGAAAGATCTTGCAAATAATTGAACACCCAAAGTATTTTAAAAAAATTATAACCGGGCCATTTAATGATTAATTTCTTATTTAAATAATTACTGAAATGTTCTTTGTATGTTTAAAATTAGTAATTGAGCTCTGAAAAATCCGAGAAAATTCCAGAGAGTAGATATAACCATGGAGAATTTAATAAAAGTTAAATCCAGCCATGTTTTATTTAGAAAATTTCATTTCACACATTTAAATTCACTTGTAAATTAATGAACATTTAATATAAATTCTAGAAATAATTTATTAAATAATTTGTAAATCCCTGAAACGAAAATCAGGGTGTGACGGATTGCGAGAGAGAAAAGGAAAGGTTTGCTAGGCGTTATAATAAAAAGGTTGTACCAAAATATTTTGAGAAGGAAGAACTGGTGTGGAAGTTGGTGTTACCGATAGAAACAAGGATAATAAATTTGGTAAATGGTCACCGAATTGGAAAGTACCTTTTCGGATTCATAAGTGTATTTGCAAAGGAGCTTACATGTTAAAAGGACTTGATGGGGAAGTTTTTGGGAGAGCTCTTAACGGAAAATATGTGAAGAAATATTACCCAAGTGTTTGGATTGGTTCATAATCGGCTGGATTGTGCCTATATGTTTAACCGCCGATATTGATTGCATCGCCTTTAGATGGCCGATGGATTATCGCCCTTAGGCATTGTTCTAAATTTGCAGCATGATGTTCCCTACAACAAAATTGGGGGGAATGGACGATAAAATTGGGACTTAAAAAGCAAAAATTGTAACACAGTTTGAAAGCAGGACCAAATCGGCTCAATGGATGATACATATATTTTACAGCAAACTATAAGAGTTTTTGTTTTTCAAGCTAAACTTGTTACATCAGTTCAAGTATTTCTGAATAGCTGATATTGCTTGTTGACGAATTTGCTCAACCTCATATATCGCTTGGGCATCGGCAGCATCTGTTCCGGGAATTGGTTTGAGAGATTTGCTAAGAGAAGATAGAAGTTTGATGGACGATTTGAGCTTTGACCGCTGGGCTTCAATAGCTTTCGGCAGATAGGCTAACTTCTATTCTTCAGAGACTATCTCAGATCTGCATTCATTTAATAGTGCTAACAGGTCAACTTCTTTGTTTTTCAGTCTGTCAATGTTTTGTTGAGTTGAACATGGGCCAGCATCTAGTTCATTTAATTTTGCTTTCTCATCATTGACTTGCTGCAGCTTGTTTGTATGCTAGCTTCAAGAGATGTGCGTTCTAGTCGATCTACCATCCTTTGTCTAGCTCTCTTAAGTTTGAAGCGGTGTTGTTCGAGGAAGACTGATGGAGATATGATA
Source organism: Oryza punctata (assembly GCA_000573905.2). NCBI lineage: Eukaryota > Viridiplantae > Streptophyta > Magnoliopsida > Poales > Poaceae > Oryza > Oryza punctata. The sequence continues at coordinate 68,222 of AVCL02000009.1, read as the reverse complement.
TCGACATGCTTATCAGAGATTTCATCCTGGATTTCTTGAAACCTCGCTCTCATCGGGCCACAATCTAAAACTAGTGTGTCCAAAGAGGCTCCTAGCTGATCAGCAATATCTTTCAGTTTGGTTTTCAAGTTTTTAGATAGTGGTGTTTTGGCTTTGCTTGTTGTATCCTCTTCTTCCTCGTGTAGAAATTGCCTTATGTCGAAAGAGAACATACCGGCTAAAGCCAAACTCAAATTAGCCGATATATGAGAATATGAATGTATATATGAGAATATGAATGTATACTTATAGGGACTTGAGGAGTAGGAATCATGGTAGTTGTTTCTTCTTCATGATGGCTTCCTTGAGTCGATGGTGTGTGCTCAGTGGACCGCTGAGGTTGAGGAGGTGATGGAGCTTGACAAGGCTAGAATAAAAGATGTGATAAGACAAGTTTGAGTACTGGCTGATGAGGGAATTAAATTACAAAATAAGAAGAGGTCAAGGAATACCGATGTAGGAGTCAATTGTTTCTTTTTGACCAGTTTCTTCTTTGGCTGAAAGAGAGTTTTTGTTAGTTGTTGGACATAAATTATAATCAAATCATAAGGAAGGGAGTAAGTACCTGTGTTTTGCGGGGGTGTTGCTTTGGAGGACTTGGAGTTTTCGTTGGGTTGGATGGATCGGCTGGAGGAGTATCGGCTCGAGGGAGTTCAATTGCAGCTTCTTTTGTGTCACTCATCTGAGCTGTTGTTTCATCTACAGCTTCTTCTATCTCAATTCCCTTCAAATATTCCTTAACATCTGGATCTAGGGGTAGATCTTCGTCAGTTGATGTTTTAGATTTCTTGGTGGGTTTCCTTTGAGTGGTTGAAGGTTTGATGGCAACTTATTTAGTCCTATTGTGTTTTCCACCAGATGGTATCAGCTCTCTGATTTGGCCAAGAAGTAAAGAGGCTACCTTTGGGGCATTGTAGCCGATGATAGAAGGAGCCATGCCAGCCGTTCGGAAGCTTAGCAGAGGTGTACACGATCGCCTGGCCACTTAAACTAACTTGTGGGGGTGATGATTCTGAAGTCTGCACAATGAGTGAAAGAGATTGTGATAGGAAAAAAATGTGAAAGATGGCTAAGAACAAATGAGATTTATCTAAGGATTTAGGTTAGGAAAGATGGTGATCATATACATTGGAGCTGATAAGTGAAAGATGTGATTTTTCCACTCTAACCACCATCTGTCACAAAGAATGTTTCTCATCAAGATTATGTTGCACCTGTCAATGCTGCCAAGAGAGGGCCCTTGGATGTTTAGTAGTTTATCCATGATTAGGGCCGATGCAATTTCTTCTCTGGGTTGGATCTTGTCACAGAAGTATAAGCCGATGGAAGATGACCCAAGCCAAGTTGACGTGTAGCAACCATTGGATGGTAAAATTCGTAAGATGGCTGCACGTATCTACCCTGAGGGATGCCTACAGGGAGGATGCAAGGAGAGATAGCTGCAGTTAAAACCTCAGTGGATTTCTCAAATCTCTCATTGTTGATCTCATCGAGTCTAAAGTCGGCTGGTAATTCATACTCAGAGGAGGATTCATATGCAAACCAAAGCCTGTTCTCTCTTGGGAATCCATTATTGATGTTCCCAAACCAGTTTTGAAAATGTTCATCTGATGCACCTGAGCCGGTATAAGTTGAAGCTACTTCTGCGAGGCACATACATCGGTGAGCCATAACTACCTCATCATCATTGAGAAGGGAATTTGGCTACTTGAAGTGCTAGTCAGTGGGTTGCTTTCAAAGTATGCAGGTTCAACCAGAGCTACACAAACCACCAAGGACCATATGTGCTGATGCTTGTGTCCATAATGATCTTGGCCGATGATTCATTCAATGGTTTTTTTGCTACTATGGCCTCGGCTAAGTGCTGCCAGTTTGCTATTGGACCACAATTGGAGCCGCATAACAAGAATTTGTCGAGCCACATAAGAAGAAAAGCGGTGTTTTCCCTAGCCGAAACTGGACCTATTCCCATGTTGTCAGAGATAAAACCTGACCAACCACCAATTTCCTTGTTTTGAATGTATGAGCACACATGGTTTTCAGACTGATGGGGTTGGCTGATGTGGTGACATCCATGCCGGTAATCATAATGATATCCATAAGGGTGGGGGTCATCGGCCCATGATTTAACATAAATGCGTTTAAAGTGTTGGACTAGAAATAGGCTGCAGCTGATAGCAATCGTTCATCTTTCTTCATATCGGGTATTGAAAGAGAGAAACACTGTGAGATTCCTATCTTATCCCAGTGATCTTGCTTGCTGGTGGCTATCCTTTTGTAGCAGTTTATCCATCGATGGCCAGGATCTGAAGGCAGTCGACCAGTTAGTTAGGCTTGGGTTTATTTGCTTGAAAGAGATTCTCTCTGTCTCTGCGTTGATCAAAGTTGTCGGATCTATATCACCTATCGGACCCAAGAAGAAATGATTCGGCTCTTTTAGGCTTGGCATGGCTATTTGATATGGTAGGTCCTACAGATAAAGGGGAAGGAGATCAAAATCGAGGATAAAAAATATAATAAAAGGGCAATGCAAAGATCTACGTATAAACCAATATGGTTAAAAAAAGGTTACCTTGGGAAATTCGGTTGGAGTCGCATGGCTTCCAGAGGTGGGTTCTGATGAAGTTGCCATGGAGTAAAGCGAAGAGGTCGCCGGAGCTTCGGGAGCAAGATTGCGCGGCTAGAGTGGTGAAAAGCAAAGTTAATACCGTGAAATTTCCGAGGGGACAGTTACTATTTAAAGGGGAGAGCACTTAACGGTCAAGAAATGAAGCCCTAGATATTTGCGGGTTGACGAGATAATTCCATTGCATTATATAATACTTCGGAATTGGGGGGCATGTGTTGACGATAAAATTTCGCAAGCAAATGACTCAGAGTCAAGAGCCAATCCAAAGCGGATTTGAAGATATGCGAAGATCTCGGAAATAGAGTGTGCATCAGCTGGGAGTCCGTATCGGCAGATACCGAGTTTGGTACGGCTGGCCGATACAGCCGATATTGGTAAGTTTGGGGATTTGATTGAAGGGCTTCAATGGTACTGCCAGGTACGGATAGACTCTGAGATAGGTAATTGTATCTATTAATTAGGATTTTGTGTAATTTCCATATAGATATTTTTGGTAAGAGTCCACCTAAGGGACTTGTTCACCGGTTAGAGTTGTGTTAGGAAAGTATGAGTCGTGTCCATTATATCCAAGTCAAGGTGCATCGATTTCGATCTTCGGCAATAGGTAAAGCTTGTTATAGTGGTTTGCATTATATGGATTAGTTCCTACATCTTTATGACACCCTAATCTTGTTTTTGTGAATCACCGAGTTATCATATGCATTTTATAATCTGGATTGACAATGCTTCTACTTGCATTGGCTTGCCTGCTCTTACGGTTTTGTCGATAACGGCTAGATTGACCTGTTGACATAGATTGTTCAATGTATGTACCATCCCGAAAGATGACCATCGGCTTGATTCTCTACACATTATGTTTCTTATCATAGTTACTGCTACATCAGTTAAGTTCTATCTACTAAGTCGTATTTAGAACCGTAATCTCTACCTTGCTTTATGGTTATAAAAAAGATAGTATTGGGGTTTCAGCCGATCTTACCTGATATAGTTGTTTTACTTTGATTTATATCTTGTTTAACATATTGTGTCTACCCCTTATATTGGGATCTCAACTATTGTAAACATATTAAGCTTATTATCATTTTTGTTGGTACTAGTTTAATATATTTGTTAGAAGACTAATATCATACTATAAGGTAGTATTGAAGCTATAGTAGATACATACTTAAATTTGAGCATCGGCTATGACATGAACACCCATAATCTTTACCTCATTTTCTTTTGGATCTAAGCAATTTCTACTGTCTCGGTTAAGTTCGATCTATCTCAATTGCTGATTTCTAAAGTAATGTTGATGAATAAATTATGTAATGCTGATCTTTACAGCCGATGACCCAGGTTTAGGGTTCTTTTGTTCTTATAGACGCACGTTACAGCCGATTCAATCGTCATGCATCGGCTAGGTCACAAATACGATACGACGTCGGCTTTCTAGCCGATCAGCTATCGTGTACTAACAATATTTGCATGTTTAATCTTGTTGATTGCAAGATCAAATAAACTGGCACGCCCTAGAACCCGAACGTAAGTTTCGGACGTGCACTAGAGTAAAGCAAATCTCTGAGGCCGCTGTGTTTCGCATCAACACACAGTAAGGACAACAGAAGCCCGGCCACCAATTCCCTTGCACCGGGACTCGCCGAAAGTATGCCATCACCGTGAAAGCCGAGCTCGTCACTGCGTTTTGATCTCCGACGAAGCCTTGCCGTTCCTTTTATCATCGCCAAGCTTTGCCTTTGCCTCCGTTGGATTCGTACCAGCGAGGAAAAGTCCGTCCACCCCTCTATTCTCGCTGCAAGTCGCCGGAGCGTCGTCATCACCGACCCGACCTTGTCGCCATTGGAAGCTCATCGTCGATCGTCTCCCTTCGCGTCATCGTGCTTTCCCTCGGTGAGTACCTCATGTCATGCTCTTTCTCCCCTTTTAGTCCTCCTTTTTCACCGTCGCACCGTAGTTCATCAGCGATCGTCGTTTCTGTATCCACTATCCAGCGATCCCGCGTGGCCTCCACCTCATCGCCTCGATAGTGCCACCTCACCCTCCTCGCTCATGTGGTTGCTTGCATAGAATCCTATGTGGCATCTATCAAGGTTCAGTCTAAGCCATCTGGTCTAGGTCAAAATCTCAGTCAAGATCAATCTCAGCTGTCCAAAATCAATATAGATCTTTTTCCCTCTCTTTTCAATGATATATTGTTCCTTTTTACCATGTGTACTATACGGAGGATGTTGTTTCCAATCTTCTATCTCAGTTATAAATTATTTTTACATTGTTTAATTAATTTGGAATAGTCTTTGCTTTAATAGGTCTAATTGGATTAAATTTGTAAAATTCATAACTAATTCATATGAAGTCGGAATGAGGTCGTTCAAGTCTCTAAATTCATCTAAAATCATGATTTACATGTTTGAATCCTTTTTATGTACAGTTTGCTTGGATTTTTTAGTATTTTTCCTCATTTTACCTGTTAGCTTATCGTTTCCATCGTTTCGAAGGTTCGTGAGTGCGTCGGAAGTGTTCGATAAGACTTACTGAAGACCGATTATTGTAAGGCAAGTCATACAGATCCTAAACACAATCCTTTGTGCATGTTGATCCTATATTTATTAAATTCTCTATTTATTTCAAATGTGCATTTATTTTCGAATGTCATTGGGTGGTGTGAACCTCTTCCTTTGTTATGACCAAATTGCATTGATTATCTTATTTCTTGATACTTTATATAAATTTGAGTAGTTGGACTTTATATATTGGTTCAACTAGACATACTAGGATAATTTCTTAGCCATGCTTAGAAACTTTAGTATCGCTTCATATGGTATAATTAATGTTTCACTTATATCATAATTGCTTAGCCATGCTTAGAAACTTTAGTGTCACTTCATATGGTGTAATTAATGTTTCACTTATATCTTAATGATGGTTATCTAATGATAGCTCACGATGGTGAATCGTGATTAGTTAATTGCCAACTAATGGTGGGTTGTGAGCACATGGTTGTGTTGGATGTGCTCACGATAATTATGGTGACCAGTTCGCGAGCTACTGTTGTGATGGACGTGCTCATGACAATTAAGGACCAGTTCGCGAGCTACTATTTTGAAGCATTAATCGTACTAACCACATGCTAGAATGGGCAACGGCTTGATCTGTAGTGTAGCATGCCCCAGCAGGAGGCACCATGTTATGTAGGTTATAGGTGGTAGTGTCACTAAATCCATATTGGCCATATCAATAAGTCCATATTGGGAGCCAAGCGAGCTAGCCAAGAGATTCGACCACCACTAATGGGGACTTGGCGGGTGACCATTCTGGTTGGTGTGTTATGCGAAGGGTCTTGTCACAATTTCTTTTCAAGGTACCGTGGTGGTATTGAGGCGCATGGTAACATGCTGTGGAGTTGTGTCTTGTGGGTACAGTAGTACACCTTTTTGCCAGTAGTACACCTGTTATGGAGTTTAGATCTGTGTAACTATGTGTTGACGTAAAAACACGACGGCCTGGGAGATCTGCTTAGCTCCAGTGCAGGTCCAAAATAGTGATGAGATGCGGGCGTGCCAGTCAGTTTGATCCTGAACTGATAAGATATATAAATTGAAGATCAAAAGATAGCTGATAGGCTAACAAGCCGATGGAGTGATTCCAGCAGATGCTGATACCAGCCGATATCCAGTATAGATCTTGATACTTGAGCAAATGATGAAATAAAGATAATCGGCTGATGATAATGTAATAAAACAATAATATAATCCAGAAGAAACCAATCGGCTAGTAATGATAGATTGAATAAGCACTGATCCGAAGGTTGAAACATACATCGGCTGGAGGTCCGATGTCAATAAATCCAAATGATTAGATAAACAGTGAAACCTTTGTTGCGATCGGCTAAATCCAAATTATATGTAATCCTTGTGAGCCGATACAACGTCCAGATAACTCATCGGCTAGCACTCCGATAAGACATTAGCATGAACCTATCGGCTTAACAAGATTTATATTATCAACAACAATCTAGTAGGTCGAACCTAACCGATGCAGCACGAGATTGTATATGATAATCTAACACTTGATGGACCGATAGATCTGTCTAATGTGATGGATACAACAAATCTATTTAGAACAACATTGTGATTGTAGAGATATATCGGCCAAGATAGAAGATCAGACTTAACCGAGACAGTCCCAACTAAACCGATGCGTCTCTAAACACAATGCAATTAAGATAGAATTGAGATATCAGGTAAATATATCGACCAAACCAGAGCGATCCAAGAGATCGAAGCGATGCAGCCTTGAACAACACCAATGTAGCCGATAGATTCACCAGCGCCCAACGGAACATAGGGCTTACCCCTTCGCCGGAGATCGAAAGCCGATGCAGCCCCGCGTCAGGTGCCAAATTCCACCGGTTGATAAGTGAAAACCTCAGAAAGAGGGTGGCGATGCGCCGAGAGTAGTTGTATTGATCAAGAGATAATTTACATAGACCCCGGGTGTACATATTTATACCCATGGGTAGATACTAGTCCATATCGGACACGACTCAAACTTTCCTAAAGATAAAAGGAAAAACATAAAGTCCTTATCGGACACTAAACACACTTTCCTAAAGATAAAAGGAAACTAACAAACTATTCCTAATTAATAGATACAATTGCCTTTTTCGGACTCAATCCACACGTGGCAATCCTCATGAAGCACTTTAAATGAACCCGACAATGGTTCCGACATCCCCTTGTCGGAATCGGCTACATCGGCTTCCTTGTCCGATTTAATATCAGCCGATGTACACCGTAGCCGATGCAGTTCCGAAGCCGATTTATACTCTGTTTCTGTTACCGATTTCTTTCCAAATCCGCTTCGGTCTTAACTCCAAATTCGATGCATGATTTACCAAATTTCGTCGTCAACACTATGATTGGTTGTTTAGAGAAGTTTGAGCCTGTGCAGCATTGGTGTGTTATTCAGTGTTGATTAATATTGATGATTTATTACTCTATTGTTTTACTACTCTTAAATGTTTTGCTAAATGCTGCTGTTGCAAATGAACCATATATTATGCCATCCTTTGGTATCCTTGTGCACTTGCATATTTGTTGTGTGGCTTGCTGAATATTCCATGCAGTCTCCCTTGGAATAATAAATCAACCTAAGTGGAGCTAGAGCCATTGCTAGATTTTGTTTTGTGCTGCAGTTTTATTTGTGGTCAGGACTAAGTACCTCTTCTATAAGTATATAATGTTGTATTTATGATGAATCTATATATTATATTGTCGATTTGTGTACCTCGGCTGATTCCTGGACGAGGATTGTGTGCACAAATTAGTTCGGAAATTACAAGTGAATTTCCGGGTATGATAGTGCACTTCGTCCTCGTTCGACAACAGCTGGCGCTCACCATGGGGAACCCAGGCCGAAACCACTGATGCCACCGAAGAAATTAGTGCATGAGAGAGTGGTGACGAAGAGGGAGGTGAAGGAGTTGCTGAAGCGGCAAGCGAATCCGAGGAGCCCACGTGGGTCCAAACTGAGATGGAGCCACCATGAGCTTGGGGTGAGGCCTCGGAGCCAGTGTTGACGGTTGTTCTAGACTAATTTCGACCGTGAATATTCCCGGAAATAAAGGAGAACAAGCAATGCTTGCACGCATACCTAGTTTTAAAATGATCTATTTCCACTTGTACTGGGCACTTTATTTGCTTACAGGTGATAACCATATAAATGGAGGAGAAATAGTGGAAAACAACCGCTCAACGAATCAAAGGTCTACATGTGGCGTACGTATGCTTCGAAGGGCCCACAAACCCAGTGAAACATTTGCAGAAGGGCCCCACCATGCCACTGGGCCAAAGACCAATCAGAGAAGATCCTAGAGAAAGAATTGGACCAGGGAGGCCTGCCAGGGGTCGGCCGACCCTGGGTTCAGCCGAACTAGGCCCATCTTCACTGGCCCAGGCTCAAGCCAAAGGCGGTTACTACCGACCTCCCAATGACGGTTGTACCAGTTCTCACGCTCCTAACCATCATAACAAGGCTATAAAAGGACTTCTCGTCCTCTCCTTCAAGAAACGCCATGAAGAATCAAGAAAGAAACTCCCCTTAGCTATTTTACTTTGTTCTTGTACTAGTGGAGTTAGAATTAGAATAGATCTAGAGTTCTTCAAGTCTTCCAGAGAATTTGGGTATGGTTCTAGTAGCCTTTACCTCTCTTGAAAGACTTTAATTAATAATGAAATATTCTTCTTTATATTGTTTTGGTCCTTCACCTTACGTGCATAATTATACGAGTACCAACTTTGGTTTATACTTGTCTAGTATTAATTATATGGCTGGCTCAACAGAGAGATGCAGTGGTATTGGCTTAGTGTTCATTCGATTGATTGCTCTATGTCATCTGTAGAGATGTAGGATAGTATTTAGTAATGTAAGCGCGGTGCTTAGTTTATTAAATATCACTAAGTGGTGCTATATGCAATGAAACTATTAATGGTGATAGCTCAGTACGAGTATTACTCCACGTGCATATTGTTGTTGAAACGATAGATGCATACGTCGAAGGACGTGGTTACACAACGGTTGTTGGGAAAAGTAAAGTGTATTAAATTTAGGATTTTCTTGGGATCCCCCCTTTACATGGCCCTAGGGGGCTATTTATAATCCCACTACAAGTTCCCCTATAGGGTTTAGGCCTTTTACAGGGGAATTTACATGGTCACCCTTATGAAAGGGACACACATACGGGTATTCAACGTGATTGAGATACATGGGCCTTCAATGGGCCGACTGGTGACTACTGGCCCATCGGCCAGTAGGCCGGGACGATTGGGCTGGCCCACTGGACCTTCCTGGATCGGGCCCAGCCTGGCAAAGTCATCCTCCTTCGGCGCACACCTTCACCATGCCACCTTCGCCCACAGTGCGCTTAGACTTGCAGGGACCCGGTGCGACTCTTCGCCCTTTGCCGCCTTCGCCCCATTGTCTTCGCCATGGGGCTTCGTGCCGACGTGTCTTGGGCGCCTTGAGTCTGGATCCTCACTGCTTGCTTGGTTTCGGTAGGCCCGGTCGGAAGGTCTCATGACATACTGCCAACAAGCCCCTCACGGCAAGGGTGAGATAGGAGCTTCGGCCGAGACTGTGCAAACCATGTAGTATGGTATGACGCGCCCCCTTTCGACCGATGCTCCTGCCGAAACCTGTCTTGTGCTTCTGCAAAGAAAGTGTGTATTGTATGTGTTGTGATTTGATTTGAAAAAACTTTTTACCTACAGCCTTCGCCTCTCACGAACGGCGAAGCTGCCTTTACTAGTGGACCGGGCCCAAATGAACATTGTTTGGCTTTCGCCTTCTGCAAACGGCAAAGTTATCCCCTATTGTTCCACTGGGCCGGTGTGAACAGTGATGGGCTTTTTCCCCCGAGGGCCTGCCCCTGCGTGGCCTGGTCCATGGGATTTTACCGTTTCGCCTACCCTGCAACACGTGGCAGTTCCTGATTGGCCGGGAAGGCGAATCGTCGCCTGGTAGGCTAAATATTCTTCCTTCCCCTTTTCACCACCATTACCCTCGTCATTTTCACCGCAGGCGCTCTCTCTCCTCATCTTTTTACTCACGGTGCTCTAACTCGACCGATCCCTTTCACCAGTTAACCCCTTTCGCTAGCACACGCTCGCTTCGCCATGGCCCCATGCAAGCCGAACCCCGTCTCCACGACAGGTCCTGACCCTGGCCAAATTGACGAAGACACCACCGCGTTTCTAGGGGTGTCGCTTATAGGCGAAGATGAGCTGGCCCAGATGGTTAGTTCAGGCATGGTGGCGGAGGGGCGAGCCTTCACCCCTGGGAATGCCGAAGTACCGAAGCCCGACGACCACCAGATGGTTGTGTTCGCCATATTCTTGGAGGCCGGGCTTCGGTTTCCGTGCAAGATGCTGTTGCCGGAAATTCTCCGCCTCTTTCAGGTGGAGCTTCCCCAATTGAGCCCTTCGGCTCTGGTCCGCATCGCCATCTTCGATTGGGCATGCCGGACCGCTGGGTTCGAACCAAGCGCTGAGCTCTTCGGCCACCGTAAATTCGAAGACGGTGGTCACTCCTGCTGGGACCAGGAAGACGGTGTACGGGAGTGTGAACTTCAATGTTCGCCTCGAGTGCTCCGACTTGTGGCCGGTTAACGCCGCCATGTCGAAGTGGGATCGCCATTGGATGGCGAAGTGGTTTTACCACTCTATCCCTTTCGAGGCTTGGTCAGAAGCGGCGAAGGCCCTTCGCTGGCGGCGCCGGGCGATCTCACCTGTCCTGAAACCGAGAGTCGCCATCAACGGTGCTCTGGAGGCATGGTTCGCCATACTCCGCAAGGTTTGCTCTCGGCTGAGCTGCCGCGACCTAGTGGAGGAATTCTGCATGCTTCGCGTGTGCCTCCTCTCTCAATTGTGGCAGGTCGAGGTTGACCAAGAGGTCAATGGCCTGCCGATGCTTGTCCTGCCCGCTGGGGCGAATGGTGTGTTTGTATTTTCCTCATCTTTATGTTTCGCCCTTTGTTTCTTTCTTTTGTTCGACCCCTTATGTAACGATATGTCTTTTTTCAGTGCTTACCCTTGCCCAGGCCGACACCGAAGCCGAAAGCTGATCGGCGCCGTGTCGGTCACGGAATACAGCCAGCTGTTAACCCGACAGGCAGCTAGCCGGGCGAACTGGGTTTTCACCGGCGAACTCTCCCTAGGGCGAAGCCATTCAAAGCTGATGGCGAACTGGGCCCCTCCCGGAAACGTTTGCGGGGGCAAGTGAATTTTTCCCCCCGCAAGCGAAAGGCCCTTGCCTCCACCGACTCTGACGCCGACGAGGAGGACGGTGTCAAAGAGTAGGAGGACGCGGGAGAGACAGAGTTCGGGCCGAAGTGGTCGCGGATGAGGCCAGTGACAGCCGCTCTGGGACTCGTGGCTACACCCCGACTCCCAGCCCGGAGCGAGTCGAGACTAGGGCAGAGTCGATCTCCTCCCCCTTCACCTAAAGACGTGGAGGGGGCGAAAGCCCTGGTCGCGATTGCTGTGGCCAAGACGGCGAAGGGGGAGTCTGCTAAAAGGACCCCCCTAGAAGAAAGGGGTCGTGGCCATCGCTAACGTCCCCGCTTCGCCCCCTGCGACTTCATGACCCGGGCGGAGCTCAACCCCTTTATTGAGAGGGTGAGCAATATCGTTGCTCCGGCCGGCAGCCCCAGCCTTTTCGCCGAGCTTAACGAGTTCGACGAGGGCTGCTCCGCCGTCAAGAGCTTGGCAATTCGGGTATGTTGACTTCTCCTTTTTGTTTTCTCTTCTTCTTTTTTTTTGCGTCGTCGCTTTCGACAACCTGGCTTATCGTTCACCTTTTTTCTCTGTTTTGCCAGAACCTTCCGGCGCACTATTCGACGGAGCGAACTATGCGGGCTCACCTTGATGGCCTGAAGAACCGTCTTCGGGCTAAGGACAATGAGCTGGGCCGAAAAAGCTTGGAGATGGAGGGCCTCGCTCGGTCCCTCAAGGAGGCGAAGGCGGAGAACAAACGCCTCCAGGCCGAGCTGGACAAGGGCAGTGAGGCGAAGGCGGAAATCGACCGCCTCAAGGCCGAGCTGGAGAAAGAGCGGGGGCACTCTGCCGCCCTCACTGACTACTACAACCTGACGGAGCCAAAGATGGAGGCCCTTCGTGAGGAGGCTAGCAGGGCGGAGGCGAAGGCCCAACGGCTTGCACGAGACGTGGCGAAGGCCACTGAATCCGCGAAGACCGCCTGCTGCACGCTTCGCCTCGCTCTTACCAACATGGGGGCGAAGGCGCGGAGTGTCCCGGGCGAAAGCGCCTCTGCGCTTGAGTTCTCTGAGTGGACTCAGCAGGCTGGCTGTGCAGTTTCAGACTGTGCCACGGTGTACGGCGATTGCTGTGCGTGCGTGTCAGCGGCTTTCACCATGGGCCTGCTGCAGCAGTCTGGGTGCGAGCACATCGCCCAGTTCCCCGACTTCGCGAAGGGGGACTGGGAGGTGAGCACCCAGGACATTTCACCAGCGCTCCACGCCTGGCGTAAGCAGTTCTGGCAGAAGGATGGCCGATCTACCGCCAAGGCCCGTCTGCTCGAACAGCTGGCAAAGATGGAGGTGGCAGACCAAGGCGAAGAGCCAGCGGAAGAGGGTGGAGGTGATGCCCAAGACCACCCAGAGGTGTGAGGCCCTCCGCCCGCTTTTGTAAATTTTAACAGTTTTTACTTTTTGATGTTTGTCGTATAGGGCGAACAATGTAAATATGGCCGATGGCCCACCTTATTGTAAAATGTTTTAATATTTGGAATATATGACGATTTTCGCCAACTGTGTTTGATGTTTTTTGTACTCGTGCTTGCGTTGCTTCACATAATCTTTTCGCCCAATTTATGTGTTCCAGCTTCGCTTTCTGTGTTTCGCCACATAACTTCCTACTGTTTGCAGGGTCTACGCCGAAAACTATGCGTTCGGCCCCCTTTTGGGGATTGGCGAAGCAGGAAGGAGAAGATTGTTGCGGTAAAAAATTTGCCGAAGGCCCAATACCTGCGTCGACCTATTTACCGCGAGATGATGATTAACGGGAACAGTTACAAAGTTGTGAACGTTGCTAACTAGATGCGGACACACCCCGGGCGAATGTTGGAGGACTACGACCTTGTCCACTTGGCGCGCCTTGAGGGCATGCCCCGTTTCTGGCGAAATCATCAAAGGACTGATCGACAGGACGCGATCGCCCAGCGCCGTTACAGCCTTTCTCTTGTTTCGCCCCCTTCTCCCCTTAGGGTAGTTTACGACATTAGTAGTGACGATGAACCTAGTTCGCCAGATCACTCCTTTGAAAGTGGTAGTTGTTTTAGGGGTGAAGATGTAATTTATTTGTAAGCAAAGCTGTATTCCTTTCGCCTGTGCCATGTTGTACGACATGTACTCTTCGTTTATTTTTTCCGAAGTTAATAAATAAAGTGTGTTTTTACTTCCTTTTCGCTATTTTTGCATTGTCACTTTTCGTGCTTTCGTTAGGTCAGAATATATCGGTCCCTTTGCGTGTATTAGCGAAATAGGTCTGCTGACTTTTCAGCTTTCGTCTTCCGTTATCGATCTTTGGTGCTTCACCCTGGGAGCGCACATGTTTTTTGTGTAGATCGACTACAACGGTGTTCGGTTGTTTACTTTCGGAAAACAAGCTGTCGCAGTTTCAACGTTCGGCGAGCGATGCTTCGGCCGATTCGTTTCGCCCCCAGGTATTTTCGCTGATCAGGCGTTTACCTTGGGGTTTTTCCACGAATTATCATGTACACAAGTAAAAAAGGCTTGACATCGTTCACCAGTATGGCCTTTTTACTTGTGTACATGATAATTCGTGGAAAAACGCCTTGACCCCAAGGTAAACGGCTTGACATATTGTGGGCCAATGAGGTCAAGCCCCCACCTGGCGAAAGGTGTGTACGTGATAATTCGCACAAGTAAATGGGCCAATGATGTCAAACCCCCACCTGGCGAAAGGCCAGACTGGTGCGATGGGCTGCAACTCATATTGTGGTGCGGTCTGGCTTCAGCCGTGTCGCGGCAGCTTTCGCACTTTTTGGCCTGCTCAACGCAAACTTTCAGCACAGTCGGCCAATATACCCCCTGGCGAAAAACCTTGGAGGGAACTGTTCTTGCGGCCTGATGTGCACCACACAGCCCCTGGTGTATTTCCTTCACCATTTCCTCGCCCTCGGCGAAGGAGATGCATCGAAGCAAAGGTTGGAGCACCCCAGAGCGATATAGGTGCCCTAAGACCAGCTTGTACTGTCTGACCTTGATTTGTAAGCGCTTCGCTTCTGCTTCATCCTCTGGAAGCCAGCCGTCCTTGAGGTACTTTACAAACGGAGTTCGCGAGTCCTCTGGGTCTTCGCCCAGATCCGCCTGGTCAACGACCATGATATCCAGGGTTTCGGCGGGCACACTTGGTGCATACAAGATCTCAAAAAAGATGCCTGGTGAATGCGGTCCCCCGCAGGCGACAGATTTCGCCAGGTTGTCCGCTTCCTCATTCTGGCCTCTAGGAAAGTGTTCGACCGTTATCCCGGCGAAACACTTTTCCATAGATCACACAGCCTTTTTGATGAAAAAAACACACACTGGCCTGAGAGATTTGCTTTACTCTAGTGCAGGTCCAAAATTAGGGTTTTAGGTTCGAGGACGTGCCAGTTGATTTGATCCTGCAATCAAAAGGAAAAAATATGCAAAGAATATCAGTAAACGATAGACAATCGACCATAGGGCCGATTTCATATCGTATGCGACCTAGCCGATGCAATAAAGCATGAATCGGCTATAAGGTATGAGTAAACATGAATATAACCCTAAAATTAGTATATCGGTTGTAGCTATCAATGTTATGTAATCAAAAGATCATTCTTACTTTAGAAGCAAGCAATTCGTATAGATCGGACTGAACCGAGACAGTATAAATTGCTTAAGTCTATCGTAACATGCAATAATGACTACATAAAACCAATGTCATGGTGTTGACGTAAAAACACGATGGCCTGGGAGATCTGCTTAGCTCCAGTGCAGATCCAAAATAATAATGAGATGCGGGCGTGCCAGTCAGTTTGATCCTGCAACTGACAAGATATATAAATTGAAGATCAAAAGATAGCCGATCGGCTGACAAGCCGATGGAGTGATTCCAGCCGATGCCGATACCAGCCGATATCCAGTATAGATCTTGATACTTGAGTAAATAATGACATAAAGATAATCGGCTGATGAAAATAAAACAATATAATCCAGTAGAAACCAATCGGCTAGTAATGATAGGTTAAATAAGCACTGATCCGAAGGTTGAAGCATTTATCGGCTGGTGGTCCGATGTCAATAGATCCAAATGATTATATAAACAGTGAAACCTTTGTTGTCATCGGCTAAAACCAACTTTGTAAGTAATCCTTGTAAGCCGATGCAACGTCCAGATAACTCATCGGCTGAAACCCCGATGAAACCCTTATTGGCAATCAAGAAGTTGGCTAGAGATTATGGTTCTAAGCACGACTTAGTAGATCAAACTTAACTGATGCAGCACTAAGTATGAAAAGAAACATAATATCTAGACAATCAAGCCTTTGACTGATTTTCAGGGCGATGATGGCAGGTTGGTTTCCCCTGATGCAAGTAGCCCCGTCTAGGTCGTTAAGGACCGAACATTTTGACATCTAATCAAGCACCCTATGTACTTACCACGTGCCTTATTTGGGACCTGGCTTGTTCTTACTAGTTCTACTGTGATCATTTATACCACGTTGGAGAGTCGTGAGGCAGGTAGCCTTTGGAGGGCCTCGGGTGCCTAGGTTTGGCCGGGGGTGCCTCCCGCGTGGCGCGCCCGCCTTGGTCACATCACGCACGCACGTGACTAAGTCGTCGGGAACCCCAGCGTGGTATAGGTGGTTGGGGTGGGGCTAAGAAAGGGCATGTAATGAGCTTGAATCACTTGTGTACCGCACTCGACGGGTGTGTAGCATTTGATCCTTGTCCTATTTCGTGTGGGTCCAGTTGTACACCTCTGATCAGAGTAATCTATTCGAATAGCCGCGTCCTCGGTTATGGACAATGCTTGATGTGTTAGTCAGTTATGTTAGCATCAAACGTGAATTATTATGGATGGGATTATGATTGATGGTGGGGTTGGCATGTTGTGCCATGTTGATATGGACTTTGGTAGTCCATGGTTGATGATGAGAGCCCCGTTTGGGCTCATTTGCCTATACATTTCAGTATTATGTACTTGCTGTCCATAAATTAAAATGATGCTAGATTTGCTCGTCCTTCCTTATTTTACTCATTAATTGCTCAATAAAATTAGCTTTATTCAAATGTTGAACCTAGAGACCTACTATAGGCTAGAAAGCTTGCATACTTCTCTCTCCCTTATGTATATATAATTTTGGGTAAGACTTGCGAGTACAATCTTGTACTTAACCCGGTGCCACTGTTTCAGGTGAGGATACCGGTTATGAGTTATGCTTCTTGTGTGGTCATTGCTCTGCCGAGGGTGGTGAGGGCGATGAGTGATCTCTTGCAGCTTGGCTCTTGCCCGGTTGGTTTGCCCTAGTAGGGTTGTGGCACCACCGGTTTTATCCTTTGCTTATGAGCTCTATCTGAGACTTCCGCTGCTATATTTATGTGTTGTATGTTGGGATCTCGGGCCCTCTTATGTGTCATGTACCTCGTTGCACTTTAACCCTATTATGGTACTTGCTATGTTTATTATTTGCTTGCGATGAAAGTGTGAGGCTAGTCGCATTCCTGGGGACTAGCTAAGCATGAGTAACGGGTTTTGATCGCTTGAGATAATTGGGGATAGCGCTTATGGATCGAGTCACTGGGGTATGCTTTTGGTCGCTGCCTTCGTGTGGTTTGATGAGCATATGACGGAGTGGACTGGGAAGCTATCTTATGGTTATCTCTTGCACTCACTTCTTGGCATTACGGTTATTATAGCAGAAGGTGTCAACTGCGACCATGGGCACATTGGGACGAGTGGCTATTTATGCATGTTTGGATCCCACTCCTCCAATTGTATGTGGTGGTCGCGTTGGACACTGGATGGTATAATACTCGGGGTGTCCACAGTACGCCCCTTGGCTTAGCTCGTCATCGTTCTTCTTTTATGCAGAAGTTCCTTCTCCTTTAGCCGGTTTCTTGATTTGGCCGGTGTATTTTTCCGCGAACTGCTTGTAGATGAAACAATCCTTGGCCACGTGTCGCTTATTAGGATAGTGCATGCAGGGGCCGTTCATTATCCTGTCGTAGGAGGTGACTCGGGGACGTTGGCTTTGGTGGTTTGAAGCGGTGGCCACTAGATCTTCGGGCTTACGCTTGCGATCCTTGTGCTTCCCACCGCTGCCACTGGGTCCTTCCATAGTGTCGTTATCCTTCTTCTTCCAGCTTCCTGCCGACTGCCTTGATGCCTTGACTGCGTCATCTGATTTAGCGTATTCGTTGGCCTTCTCGAACATCTGCTTAACTGTCTTCGGAGGTTTGCGGCTGAATTTCCCGATCAACAGATCATTGCGAAGCCCCCAAGTAAATGCGGCGATGATGTTGTCGTCGGTGACGTCAGAAATCTTGTTGCGCTTCTCGGAGAAACACCGTATGTACTCATGTAGGGTCTTGTCCGACTTCTGGACGATATTGTATAACTCGAAGTGTGTCCCAGGACGCTCGAAAGTACCCTGGAAGTTGGCGACGAAGTGGTCATGGAGCTCGCTCCAGGAACCGATTATGCCTCGTGGTAACCCGGCGAGCCAGTTTCTAGCTGAGTCAGTCAGCGCCACTGGAATATAGTTTGCCATGACTTTGCTGTCTCCTCTTGCTGCGTGAATTGCGAGTGTGTAGACGGTTAACCATGACTCGGGGTCGGTTTTGCCGTCATACTTCTTGATGCCGGTTGGCTTGAAGCCGGTCGGCCAATTCACTCGACGCAGGTCGCTGGTGAAGGTGGGGATACCGTCGCAGTCCTTGTCGTCTTGAATAACGATGCCTCTTTCTCTTCGTCTCTGGTTGAGGGTGTCCCTTAGGTCGATTGAAGCCCTGGGTGGACTATGGTAGTTGGAGTGAGTTCTTCGATCTCTGGTGTGGTGTGACGGCCGAGCGAAGTGGCCCATGGGCGACTGAGCTGACTGATCTCGGCGTGATCCGCTGTTGTGGTCGGCGCGTGAGTTGGTCTTGCTCTTGCTGTATCTCATCCTTGAAGGAGGTGCGCGGTTGCCACCTGGTGCTCTTGATGTTGACTCACTGGGTTGTCGGCTTGCTTCGGCATTCGGGACGGTCACTGCTACGAGGGTCTTGACTTGGTTGATCAGCGGGGGGACGTGAGCCGGAGCAGCACCGAGTAACGCTTCAAGGAGGGTGACTGCTCCAATAGTGTTTTGTTGTGGCGTGAGGAACACGTTGGTGTTGTCGACGATAGTCTGTCCGATTTGATTTCTCGCCCTTCGCCCTGCCGCAGCCAGATCTCTATTTATGCGTTCTTCATCTTCCCTACGTCTTGCGTCTTCGGCTTCCCTGCGTTGGTGTTCTTGTTCAGCTTGGGCTTGTCGTTCTTGTTCCAGCCTAGCTCTATCTTCATCTAATCTGGCGCATTCTTGTTCCAATCGGATCCTTTCTTGCTCGACTCCAGCTCGGGCTTCCTCTTCTACTTGTAGTCTTGCGGCTACTTCGGCATCGGTCTCGTTGTTCGCCATGAAGACTCTGTTGAAGCCTGGAGTGTAGTCATCGTCGACGTCGGAGCCATCTCCAATCTCGGCGTCGGGTGGGTTGCCGTGGACACTTTCCTCCGAGGAACTAGCATAGGTGGCGAGCTCAGTGGTAAAGCAGGATCCGAGTGACGGGAGCACGACGTTGACTTCCCTGAAGCTAGATCGGATCTTGAATGAGATCGGATCAGATCTCAGCCCACGAGGGGATGGTGACCCTAATCCAGAAATCGTGGTCAAATCTAGTGGCAGCTCCATGATGATCGTCGGGTACTCTTGTTCATCTTGAAGTGGTCTTGATGTGGTAAGAGAAGTTGGTGTAGACGCTTTTCCCGAGTGGTTCGAAACCATCTTGTGGGAGAGTATCTTGGCGCTGGTCCTGGCCGCGTTAGTTAAACCTAGCGGCCAAGAGGTGGCGTTTTCTCCCGACTGGTTTGACGCCGAGTCGAGTAGGGTGATTTTGCCGAAGCCGTCGGTGATGAAGTGGAGGCTGCCAAAATAGTACGCCTGCCCAGGAGGAAAGGCTCTAGTTGTCGATGCCTGATGACGATCCCATCTTACTTGGTCGGCGATGAACTTGACGCTCCCCTACCTGGCACGCCAACTGTTGAAACTAGAATTCGATAATATGAAAAGGGGGTAGCGAATAAGGTAGGAAAGTAGATGGGTTATGAAACAAAAGATTTAGACAGGTTCAGGCCTTCACAAAAAAGTAATACCCTACTCCAGTTTGGGGATTGAATCCGCCAAATTATGTATTAGTCTGACGATCTAATTGTGCTTATGCCCGCAAGAGGTACCCTGTCCTCCTTATATATCCGGAAGATGAGGGTTTACAAGATAAGATTTATCACCTTACTATTTAAATCTTATATAACTAATTTACAATCTTAACAAACCAGGACTACGGGTCATGCCTTGATAAACAAGCCAACGTAATACCCGAGCCCTAATATCATACATATTCTATATACATTACATATCCCCAATATCCAGTCGGATAATTAGACTTGTGGGTATATGGTAACCATAATCTCCACATTAACAGAGTTAGATTATAACCGTAGGCTTCAAAAAGCTATACTTTGCTTCAACTTTGATGTATCGGCCACCTCTAGAGACGCCTTACCAACAGGTTACAAGCCCTACGAACCACACTCGCTGTAACCGAATAAACACCGCTCCACCCTCTGTTGAATAAGAGTTCTTATTTTCTTAAAAGTTTTTATAAATTCTCATTCCTTTAGTGGAAGAAGTGTTCATAGGAAGATCAACTAGTGACCTTTTTAAGGAAAAACATTTTTGAAAATATTAAATCGGGTATGTTTGAAAGATTTTATAAATAACTAATATTGTCTTATTATCAGAAAGCCAACCTACACCTGACAATCATTACCATCGGATCCACAATTCAAATCTCGGGGACGAGATTTATTTTAATGGTGATAGATCTATAATATACCCAAAATTTTAAATTTTAAATTTTGCAGATAAACATTTAAGATAACTTTTTCATTAATAGAAATATTAAATATTTTGCACCAAAGCCCTAGGTGAGCTCAAACCATATGAAAATTTGAGAATAATTTAAAACATTTCCCTTTTGATTTAAAAATAAAAGTAAAACATAGCATGCTTGCATGAAAACAATGTATGGTGTGTGACTTGAGTCCTTTTAAGTGTTTTTGGAATTTAATTTCATTGCATAGTAGGTCTGATGAGCATTAATTAAAAACTAGAGGCAACTAATTTAATAGAATGACTTAATAACTTCATTCTCTAAAGAACATGCAACTTAAATATACCAACATAACCAGTGGAAACTCTAATAAATTAAATTGATACACTCATCTCGACATTATCATGAGCATAAGGTTGGATAAATACAATAACTCCCATGCGTTGTAATTTCTCCTAAAATTTGCCACTTAATGGTATACTTGACATAACGTAAATAAATACATATAAATAACTTAAGACATGTGCATGGTGGACTGAAAATCGAGCCTAAAAACATCACTCAGTTGCATTTATACAATAGGAGCACACACAAAAGAATAAGATTAGTGAATTTTTGCTAGCGATCAAGAGCAATCTTTTCCTTCCAGTTTTCCATTTATTTCCTTTGGGTTCAAGCACACCTTTCTCTTTTGTTATGGCTGTTGATACCTATGGCAAAAGCTGAGTTGGGTTCTAGCTATCATGTTCTTCTGCCAATGGCATGGACAAGAAGTCATATGAGCAAGTTACTGTGCCAATGACATGGAAAAGGAGGTGAGCAGAGCTCCAGCAGAAACGACGCATATGAAGTCCACATGCTCTGTTAGAAACCACTATATGTGTCTCAAACCGTTAATCGTAAAAAAAACTATCAAATTATTTGTCACGAAGATAACCTCCTAAAGTAAAATTGTGGGGTTCAAGATCACACAAACATTTTCTCATAATTAACCTTTTTCTGTTGACTTGTATGTTGGGACTGTGAGTTTAGTTAATGTTGCATACGTATACATTTATGTATACGGCATGTTAAATTCATATTGTACAATATTCCTAATGTATATATGAGTGGGGGTATGCAGGAATATACATATGAAAGTCCAATTCATAAATTGCAATACAAAGCAAAATAGACAATTCATATGACTAGGTCTTATCTAGCCATACGGCACGATCAACAGCGCCCTGAGCCAATGTGACAAGTTATTAGGATGAGTCAGACTATAGTAAAAAAACCCGGCAATTACATTAGTTTAAACAATAAGAGCTTTACATGAAGGATATATTGTGATGCTACTAGGTGCATCAGGTGTTGGTTGTGGTAGCATGTGCCAATTTCATTGATGGATGGATTAGATGAGGTGTTGCTCCCTCAAGCGATAGGAGCAGCGGCTGCTTTGAATGTTTCATCCATTACTCTAAACTTGTCAGCGGGTGCGGCTGCGTCAACCGCATCAGCAGCAATCATGTAGGCGATGGAAACTGCAGCAACTTGTTTCTTTTCTCCTGTATCTTTGGCCTTGTCCAGAGTAGAGGCAGCAATCGTAGCCTGCTTGGACGTGGCCTCCTTAGTTTCTGACCTTTTTGCTGGTAGGGCTGCAGCAACAACACCATCTAGGGCCTTTTGGATGTAGGAGCATGTTCCACTTATGCACCTGTCAACATTGGTGGTGCAATCCTCCGTTGGCACTAACATGGCCACTTTGAAGATATCTATCATTGCCGTAAAGTTGTAAGCGGATGCTAAAACTGGGACGGCACCAGTAATCTTGCTGGCGCATTCGATGGGTGAGGCTAACATGGTTGACACTGTAATAACCACAAGGATTAGTGCGATGGCCTTCGCCATCGTGAAATAGATATCCTAATGATTTGATGAGGGATGATTCAATGCAGCAAGAAGTAGCTATCCGAGATTGATGAGTCGCTTGCTATTATAAAAATGTGACGTGATTGCTTTAAATATTGCAAGGTGATGGCCTAGGACCGCGTGAGCTTTGTGGTCAAAAATTGGTTGGTTGCATGCATATGTGCCAAGTCTTTGGTCCACCGCGCATTTCTCCCAATAACATGTCATTGGCGAGCAGCCAGGTGTCTGGTGCATGGCCATGGTAAGAGGTCACTTTTTTTGGATAATGGAAGCATTTATTGAACTCATTTAATTACATCAAGGTGATACAACTACGCAGAGAACACTGCTGGCCTTTCTATGATAAGGATGCACATAGCTAAAACACACACGAACCAATTTAAAAGAAAGGAAGTACAAGAAGCATTAAGGACCATTAATACTAAGAGTAGATCGCCACCCATGTTCCTAGGTAAAACACTCATTGACAATCTCCTCCAAGCGTAGACACGCCGCAATAACAAAATCCAGTGAGATCAGCTTTTGTAGTATAACCTAGGTTCTCAGCCAATGGAAAGTTAAAAATATGACCTGCATGGGAGAATAAATAACTTTTCTATCAAAAACCTATATAGTTCCTGCATAACCAAAGCAACCTACATGTATCAGCCGCGCCTAATAGGACATATGGTTGCATATCTTTTAGAATACCCAAAAGCTAACTAGTGAACACATGTGAAACACTATCAGGTGGAATAATTCCAGATGGCACATAAATGATGGACAAAACAAAATAGTATAATCGGCATTAAAAGAAAAGGTGTTTAATTGTCTCCTTATTGTTAGAGAAACAACAATTTTGATCAGCTGGCAAGTTATGTTTTGATCCACCTTTGAGATCACCAAATTCAATTTGTGTTTTTTTTGACCGGGAAACAGTGGGGGAAGCCCCCACGGTAATTTTCATTAATTTAAAAGGAACTATACAAAGGAATTGTAAGTTGTCAATCCATGATTGAAAGTGCGGTCTTAGAACTACTCTAAGTCTACGTAAATGTAGACTTAATTCCTCTTCAAGACTTGCTTTCCATCTACGAGGAGAGGGAGAAACATCCCTAAAAATTTGATCATTTCTCTGTTTCCACAAGAGCCATGCAGCCACCAGAAATATTTCCATGAAGCAAGAGCTGGTAAAGCCGAGCCTTTGTATTTGAATCATTTGATGAAACTCAAGAGATGTATCCCAGGAAAATCCAATCAAGTCCCAGCAGGAAGCAGCAAAAGGGCAATCAAAAAATAAGTGATCTCTTGTCTCCCTTGCTCCTGAAGACACATGACACATGTAGAGGGCACATTCGGAGGCTTACAATGTTATCTCTCTAAAAGATCTCTTGTGTTTACTCTATCCAAAAACATTAGCCAAGCAAGAAGCAAGCTTTACACTTCCAAATCCAGGGTAGAGTAACTGGAGGTTGAAGAGACCAAAAGCAAAGCTTATAGAACTTCTGTGAGGAGTAAATTTCATTTCCCCAAATATAACTCCATCTATCAGGCTGTGAATTGATTGAAATCTGTGATAAACCTTCCAAGTAGTTCTTGTACTCATCATAAGCTTGGACTGAGAGAGGCAAATGAAATTGGTCATCCACAGTCCTTGCAAGGTGTTGGGCTACACTATCAGATTTGTGCTTTGCAAAAGAGAACAAAGTGGGAAAAGTTTGAGCCATAACCTTTCCATTACAAAGATCATTCCAAAAACTAACTGTGGATCCACTGTTGATAATTGGGCGGGCAAGCCCCCTGAAAATGGTTTCATGTTGAAGAATATCTTTCCACCAAAAGGAGCCACACAGATTTGCACTCTAAGGCAGCTTGTGCAGATAATAAGTGGACCAGACCAACTTGACCCAAGGAATGTGTAGCTGCATGTTAAAAAACTTGCCAAGTTGTTTTAAAAGCAGAGCTTTGTTTTGTACTCTTAAGTCGATCACTCCTAATCCTCCTTTCTTCTTTAGTCTACAAACTTTTTCCCAAGCTGCAAGAGATTTTTTATTGGAATTTAAATCCTTCCCTCTGCAAAGGAAATGTCTTCTAGCTCTGTCAATATTCTCAATGATAGCTACAGGAAGTTGCAAGGAACACATATAGTAAGTTGGCATTGCAGATAAGACCGAATTAAGTATAGTGAGCCTATCACCATAGGAGAGAAAAGCTGAAGTTGCAACCAATCTTCTTTCAATTCTATCAGTGAGGGGGGAGAAATCTATCACTTTTGGCTTATGACAACTGAGAGGAAGGCCAAGATACGTGAAAGGCAGACTTCCTATCGAGCAACCAAAAGTAGAGGCCAAGCACTGAGCATTCTCATCACTCAGATTTAGGAGGATCGTACAGGACTTGGAAAAATTCACTCTCAAGCTAGTTGAAGAGGCAACTGTGTTAAGGATAGCCTTTAAAGCAAGAAGCTGAGGAGCAGAGGCTTGCATAAAAAGCAGAGTATCATCTGCATATTAAATGATAGGAAAATTTGATTCTCCATTCACAGGAATAGGAAGATGAAAGAGACCTTTTTGATGTCCTTTGTTAACAACGGCCTGTAAAATATGTGCTCCAATTGCGAAAAGAAGAGGAGATAATGGATCACCTTGCCTCACTCCTCTTTTGCAAGGAAAAAGCTTTCCTGGAACTCCATTAAGCAAAACAGCAGTGGAAGCAGAATTAAATAGAGAAGAAATCCAGCCAATCCATTGTGCAAGTAAACCCATTGACTGCATTATACTAAGAATGGCAGAGTGCTCTATCATATCAAAGGCCTTTTCAAAATCAAGCTTGAACAAAACAATTTCCCTTCTAGAATGCTTGCACTGATGGAGGTATTCAAAGGCCCAGCCCAAACAATCTTGTATTGTCTTTGACTTGATAAAACCATATTGGTTATGGTGAACTAAAGAAGTCATTTTCTCTAGTACCATGTCAGCCATTGCTTTAGAAATTATCTTGACCGAGTTATTCATCAAGGAGATTGGTCTGTAGTCATTAGCAAACTAAGGAGAGCTTTTCTTTGGAATGAGAGTTATAAAAGAGTAGTTCAGGGCCTTCAGGTTTGCTATCCCAGCATGAAAATCTGCAAAGGATCTATAAAAATCCTGGGCAATGAATGTCCAACATTTCTTAAAAAACAAACCATTAAATCCATCAGGCCTAGGAGCCTTGTCATTGGGTAAGTGAGAGATAACCAAATCAATTTCCTGGGTAGAGAAGGGCCTGACCAAATCATTTAGATCATCTTTGGGACTGAAAAGCTCATCCAGATCAAAAGCCATAGCAGTGGGTGCAGAAACACCCAATCTATCTTTGTAGGTTTGGAACAGCAGAGCAGCTTTACTATCATGATCACAGACATCAACTCCATCAGGAGTAGTCAACTGAGTTATGGCATTTCTCCTGAACCGTTCAGTAGCCATGGCATGAAAGAACTTAGTGTTTTCTCCCCCAAATTGAGCCCAATTTTGCCTACATCTCTTTTTCCAGTAAGCAAGCTTATAAGCAAGCAGAGTTGCAATTTGATTCTTAACAATTCTTCTGAAAATAAGCTCAGGCACTAACAGCAGCTGAGATTCCTCAAGAATATCCAGAAAGTTAAGTACTTTATCACAGTTTGCAATAAGTAAAGAAAGTTTGGAACCAAATTCAAGTTGTTGTGATGCAATTCATGTACTGTCTCGCATAGAATTACACCACAACCTTGGATGTTGCATCCTCGCATGAAGGCAATTTGTGTAGAGCTCACCATATGATCAGTCAGAGCATTTTTTTTTGTTAGTTGCAACCGCGGTGAAAATTTCAAAACTGACATTCAACAGACAAGTTGGTCTATATATTGTTGTATTATGTTTGTTTCTTAAACTTTCGGAAGGAGTGTTATTACTCCAAAATTGAGGCTGCACAGTAGGAGATTTTCTGCAAGACATTCGTTTAATAGATTCATCAAATCCTCTTTGCTGATATTCCTCAGGAGGGAGATATGGGATAAGATTTGAGGGGATTCGGTGAAGGAAAAATTAAGGTTTATCCCGAGTTCGTTGGGATAAAACCTGGCCGAAATTTGTGGGATTAGTTTCGGTATTTTCGGGAATTTCTTAGGGGAAAGGTAGAGAAGATCAAAGGGGATTTCATTCCCGCAATCAATTTGGAAAGAGGAGCAATGAGGAGGCCGAATTTGGTGGAGGTGGTGGCGTCAGCTACAGTGCACGTGCAAGAGGTTTAAGATGAAACCGTAGCTGGGGGGCGTAAAGTGGACTTTCTGTGCATCTTGGCCGCTTGAAGGAGGGAGGTAAAACGGACTTTGGCAGAGGGAGGGGAGAGAGATGGTGTGGCTTGGGACAAGCGTCGAGGAGATAGGAGATGGACCGGATTCAGCCCAAAGGTGAGGAAGAGGATTTTATTTCCTTTTTAATTTAGATAAATCCTCAAATGATGTTTCATTTATTAAAAATACTTCCAATGCTGAAATAATTTCTAGAAAAATCGTGACAATATTTGGACACTCAAAGTATTTAGGATATTTTATCTAGCTCAATTTTGTGTTCAAATTTTTCATATATTTTATTCAAACCCTTACTTTATATATTAAAAAATTTCTAAAAAAATACTGTTGGAGGAATGCCTCGAGGGCCTTCGACCGATCAGCTGAAAGACCATCTATAGTCACCCGGGTGGAACGCAAGCGGCAAGGGTCTGTGGATCACGAAGATAAAGACTTCGAGGCAAAGCGCCAGGCAAAGCCAGGACCTTCGTCATAGAACTAAGTCTCTTCGCCCTCAAGCTTGAGCGAAATGAAGGCAGAAAAGTCTGATGATCACGAAGATAGAGAATTCGGGGCAAAGCGTCGGGCGAAGCCAGGACCATCGTCATAGGACCGAGTCCCCTCGCCCTCAGAGCTATGGCCTCAATAGCCAAGCGGGCCGAATGGCCCCTAGAGGCCCATTTAGTCGCCCAAGTAAGGGCCTAAGGTCATATTGTTTGTAATTACCCTCATAAATATCACTATTACGAGAGTAGCCATGTAAATTCCTTTGTACTAAGTAACCCAAGGGTGCATGGGTCTGTACTAAGCATCCCCAGAATTCCAACATAAAAATTAATACATTGTTTTACTTTTCCACTTAGAGT
The DNA here is from genome assembly GCA_000573905.2 of Oryza punctata. Taxonomy (NCBI): domain Eukaryota; kingdom Viridiplantae; phylum Streptophyta; class Magnoliopsida; order Poales; family Poaceae; genus Oryza; species Oryza punctata. The sequence continues at coordinate 40,794 of AVCL02000009.1, read as the reverse complement.
GCATGTCACACCTTGATTTTATTTTCCTGGATTTATAAATTATTCCTAGAATTTATATTAAATGTTCATTAATTTACAAGTGAAGTTAAGTGTGGGAAATAAAATTTCCAATAAGAGATGGTTGGATTTACTTGTTCTTAAATTCTTCATGGTTAATTCTACTCTCTGGAATTTTCTCGGATTTTTCAGACCTCAATACTAATTTTAACTATTTACATTTAAGTAATTATTTACATAATAAATTAATCATTAAATGATTGGGTTATAATTTTCTTAAATACTTTGAGTTTTTAAGTATTTGTAAAATTTTTGTTGGAATTATTTGAGCAATGGAAATATTTTTAAAAAATTCAAATATCATTTCATTGATTAATTTATTTGGAAAAGTAATTAAAATCCTCTCTTTTTCTTGCGCCAAATCTGCAAGGTCTACTTTGTATCCTTCCTTTTCTCTCCCTACAGGCCCTTTCCCTCTGCAAAGTATGCCTTGCATCCCTCTTCAATCAAGCCAAGTTAAGGAAGCCCGGCAAAAAGTCTACTTTATGTTCCTCGTGCTCAGTGTCATCTTCAAGCAGCGTCCTTCCCGTCGCCTTTCATTCCAAATCTGGCCTCCTCGTTGCTCCTCTTTCCAAATTGATGGCGGCAACGGAATCCCCTCGATCTTCTCTTTCTTTACCCCAAGAAATCCCCTTGAATCCTGACGCAAATCCTTTCCAATTTCGTGGATCAAATCTTTCCTTTTTTCTGGCGAAAACCCTAAACTTTCTGAGAGTTTTCCCGGTGATGTGGGCTCGATCCCATCCTCCCGAGCCTATAAATAGTTGCCCTAGTCCTTGTTGACATTTCTTAACGACATTACTAGGATTTAAATACCAAGCAATGATGCCAGAAATATTAGTCGGTATTTTCTTATGATCCCAGATGTAATCTGCAAGCGCACGGATATACCACTGTAGCATTTCACCAGGAAGTATTTCCAAGGTATCGTATTTCTTTAATCCCTAGGGAAGATATGGTAAGAGAGTACTATATTATTAATGCTTGTCACACATATGTCAATCAAAGTCTAATGCAGGGGTTAATCAAAGAAAAATATGGGTAGGTTGACGCACAGAAGTTATATTCTCAGGATACTCATATAAAAGAATAAATCTAGTTTAGTGAAGAAGAATAGAGAAATACTCATTTTCTATACCTCTATTATATAGTCCTTAAGTATACACTTACTGGCCAATACCTCCTAACTATGCCCTCCTGGTATATCGAGAAACCACCCCTGGTTGCCGAGTTGACCTCCTGGTATATTGAGAAAGCACCCCTGGTTGCCGAGTTCCTTACGACAACTCATCATGGCTATCCAACTGGCACCAGATGCGGAGGAGCACCCTTGCCTGGAACCTATCTTAGCCCTATATACACATGTGGAGGAATACCCAATCTGAGCTGCCACCATCAGCGACCCACCTCTACAGTTCCGTGGCATATAGCACCACTTAATGATATTCACTAATCTAAGCACCATGCTTATACTAATGAATATTACTCTACACCAGTGTACCTGACATAGAGTAATCAAATACTGGAACATTAAGCCAATAGCATTACATATCTCTAGTAAGCTAGCCATACAACTTATACCTAGCAAGTATAAACTAAAGCTAGTACTCAAATAATTATGCAAATAAAGTAAGGGACCAAAACTATATAGAGAATAATATGTCATTAATGGAATAAGTCTTGTAACAGAGATACAAGCTACTAGAGTTATAGCCGAATATCTGAAAACTCGAATAACTCAAGAGTTATTCCCCAAGAGTTATTCTACTCCACTAGTAGTAAAACAAAATGTTTAACTTTGAGAAAGCTCCATGGAAGTGTGCTCCTTGGTGTGTGTTGGAATGGATAATCAGGAGTCCTTTTATAGCTTGATAATGATGTTTTTTGCGATTGAAATTGTCTGAAACACCCTTCCACGTCATTGGGAAGCAATCCAGGATGTACACGTGGAAGGTCGGGATGATTGGGGCCTAAGGCGGTTCGACCGAATGGTGCAGTTCGGCCAAACCCGAGGCTGGCCCATTGGGCCCCATTTTTCTCGTGGGCCTCCTCTTGTGGTTCCTTGTCCTAGTAGTATGGTGGCACCTGCTCCAAGGACTATGAATCCCCATTGCACCCCCAGCGCCACATTCCTACCTTGAGCCGGTTGTGAGAGGAGTCCTGGCGCTCCCGAGATCATAGGGGGGTTACATAATATATACTTAGGGTGCATATTAAGTTTTGGCTGGTGTTCAATAGATCGACCCAAGCGATCTAAACCACAACACTTCATCAACACATCAACGAATATCCAGAACCTACCATGTCTGGGGTGCCACCCCACGAGAATTTCCTAGTCCACCGGGTCATACCCCACTCGAGAAATGCGGTTGTACTCTGTTCGTTTCTCGCATAGCTTCTTGATTTGGTCCCTAATTGACCAGGGTCGGTGGCTTACCATTTCCAGAACCACCCATATTTTGTTCATGCCGCCCTAGTCGAAATAGTTTTGTTTTATTAAGTTTTTGGTTTTCGCAAAGGTTTTAATGTTGCGGGTGGCGCTTATGTCTCCACCCGCCCCCGACAATCACTCCCACTGAGTGATCGCCACATCCACATCCATAGCCATATAACATAAGTATGGAGTGTACAAACGTCTACACATAAGCAACACTAAGCAGTATCGTATTTAACCACACATAAATAATTAACTCAGGTAATAAAGGCGCGTAAATACATAAGGATAAACAATATGAAAGGTAAGGCTTGAACAATGTAGGTACGCATTTTATAAATAGCATGCAATTTTGTTTTCAATCAACACATTTATAAAATAGGATCAATATGTTCGAGGAAGGGGGCGTAGTGACTTGCCTTGCTTTAGGTTAGTATAATCTTCGAGAAATCCGCAACAGTTAGAATAACCGGAATATCCACGATCAAAAAATAACCGGAAAATCCAAACGTCCAACCAACGACCGAAGAAAACCACACAAAATCCTGAAAATAAAATAAAGTAATATTCAATACAAACCAATGGTGCTAATAAATAGATCTCGATTTTAGAGGGATGATGGAAGTAGAACGGGATCGATCGTAGTTACGATTAGAGAAATATGAATTTTGGAGTTTTAGCGGTTCTGCTAGACTTTGGGGAAACGATTTAATTAAATCCGGGAGAGAATATTCAAGAATACTCTCGGCAAGGGGAGGTATAATGGATTCTATGCTAGGTGTGCTTTGGGTTTCAGCCCAAGGATGAGGGAGGCCTGCCAGGGACGCTTTCTAAACCTTACAAAGGGGCCTAGACCGAGGAGAGACGTGATATGGACTTTGTACGAAGAGGGAGGCTGTTGTGGGCTCAGGCATGAAGGGGGCGCAGTATAGACTTAAGGAGATCATCTTCTGGGCTTGGCCTAGTTGAGGAAAGAGGGAGCTGATATGGACTTCTTTTTAGGTTTCTGGGTGGGGTGGAGAGAGCATGGGTCCCACGGTGGGTCCCACTTTCTTCCCTTTTGTTTTTTTTCTGTTCTTTCTTTTCCTTTCTTTCTCGCTCTCTCCTTTCTCCCGATTCTTCACGCTCTTTTCTCTGCTTCACGGTTCACGCGCGTGAGCGACTGAGCGAGAGGGCTGGCGCATGACAACGCGGCCGACGGCCGGGCGTCGGGCGGCGCGTGACGGCACTGGCGGTGGCCTGGCGCGGCGGCCGTGCGCAGGCGCGTGCGCGGGCGGCGGCGGCATCGGCGCTGCTCGGCGGGCCAGCCGGCAGCTGCGGCGGCGCGAGGAGGCAGCTGGGCGGCGGTACTCTAGCGGGCTTGGGTGAGCTGCACAGTCACACATGGCTAGCTAGCTGCATGTCTGCGAGCTCTTGGCCTGGCTACTACTCGCATGCATGCATACGTACGTACAGCTAGCTAGCTGCATGGCTCGCATGGCTAACTACTCGCATGCATGCATACGTACGTACAGCTAGCTAGCTGCATGGCGCATGCACGGCCAGCGGCGAAGCTGCGATCGCTGCGGAGGGCGGCCGTGCAAGCGATGGGCGCGGTGTTGCGCCCCTCCGTCAGTACGTCACCGCGCCATGGCAACGATGAACAGGTCATGTGGTAAGAAAACAAAAGCAAGAGGAAGGGTAAAAGAGGAGCTCACCTTGCGTGGACGGGTAGCGGCACACCGAGCGGCGGTCCTCGCACGAAACTAGGGTCATCGAGGTACAGTGTGGGGACAGTTGACCCGCGGATCATCCTCGCACACCACGTGTTCGATCGGCGGCAACAAATGAACACACAGTGTTAAGGAGTAAATGTTAGCGGGTTAGTGCAAGTTAGGTGTTAGAGGTTAGCGAGTTAGAGGTCAGTGAGTCAGTAAGTTAGAGAGTCAGCGGTTAGTGAGTCCATGGGTCGAATAATAGATGTCAGGGGTTAGCCGTTCGATAGGTTAGTCGTTCTCGGGGTTCAGATGACGGCACGGTGGCCTATCCGTCCTCTTGCTCAACTGAGGCCCAGCCAGAACCGGCCGCGGCGGAGCAAGTGGAGTGATGGCAGTGTGTGCGCAAAAGGACTGGTAGCGGGGAAGCAAAGCGAGGAGGAGGAGAAGTGAGAAGGGAGAGGGTGGGGCAGAGTGGCATGTTCAACAGTCGCTAGCTTTTATAGTCGCCGGTGAGAGGGCTCGCATTGATTTGCATTCAATCCGGCCCCATGTCCGCGCAGATGTTGGTGTGGTTGGTGACGAACAGCGGTGGCAGGGACAGGGTTTCCATCGGCCGGGGGTCACGTGGCGGTCGGGGACGGGCCGTCACTGGCCCTGGCTGCTGTTGCTGCCCGACACCGTCGTGCGGGCAGCCACCGGCCGTGCCCACCTAATCTCCTTTGAGGAAAACGGCTGTGAGCAGCGAGGTTGTCGAGCGCTTGTCCGTAATGCGACATGACGGCAAGGCTCTGTAACGCCCTAAAAATTCGACCGAAAAAACCGAAACCCTAAAATACGGACCGTCAAAAACTTTTAAAATGAATTGCATCATGCTGGATTTATTCGCACGTTTTATTTAGATTTTATTGCGGGTTAATCAATTGTGCATTATAAGGAAGTAATTCGGGATAGCCCCAAAGTGAGTAGCCAAATGGTTAGTCGAGATACACTCTAAGAGATAATTTGGCGAAGGATATAATTACAATGCAATTTTGAATGATGTTTTAAGCGGGGTTTAAACGAATATTACACCTAGTAAATACTATAATTTTAGGAGGAATTATAATGAATATATAAGAAATATGGTGACATAAATACAAGCGGATATATTTTACCAATATATAAATATGTATACATACGTAGGAGGCTAGGTATAAATCCTAGGTATAAATATATAGGCGTACGTATGAATATGTGAGGCTAAGGGGTAAGAGAAAAGAAAGAATAAAATATATATAAATAATAAATAAATTATAGCAAATATTAAAAACATTGATCACATTGATTTGGTTGCTTTACAAAATTTTTAAATGAATTTTGGTGGAAAAATTAACCCCAAAGAGCCAAAACAACCTGGTGGCACTATTCATCGTGCGCCAGGTGTTCGGCTCGGTCCCGCCGCCACCGCGCCCTCGCGCCCGCGCGCGGCGCCGGCTGCCGCGCGCGCCGCCCGCCGCAGCCGCTGCGCCCTCGCGCCCCGCGCCGGACCCGCAGCCGCCTGTCGCCGCGCGCGCCATGCCTCCCGTGCCCCGCCGTAAGCGCGCCATGCCCCCCCACGCCGCGCGCACGCCCCCAGCCGCACCGCGCCTCGCGCCTCGTGCTGCCATACGCGCGCACGTCCGCCTGCCCGCCGCCGTACTCACGCCCGCACGCGCGCCACTCGCTGCCTCCGCGCGCACGTCGCCGCCACCCCACGCCGCGCTCACGACGCTGCGCCGCGCGCCCGTCCCGTCGTCGCTGAGCCCCGCGCCGGCCGCCTCCCCTCCCTCCCCGGCCAGCCTATAAAGCCCCCCCGGCCGAGCCCTCCTCCCCCATCTCTCCTCCTCCATTTCCTCTCCTCTCCCCTCTCCACCGCGCTGCCGCCGCCGATTGGAGCTCCGCTGCTGGACGTCGCCGCCGCCCCGCTGCCGCCCTGCCGCCGGTCGCCGCCCCCTGCTGCCGCCACCGCCGCCTCCCCCTCTCCCCTCCCTTGCCGGCAGTACACAGAGAGAGAGAACAAGCAGAGAGCAGAGATAGGAGGAAGAAGAAGATACAGTGAAGGAGGCAGAACAGAGAAAAGGAAAAAAAGGGGGAGAAGAGGGAGAGAAAAGAAAAGAAAAGAAAGAAAAAGAGAAAAGGGAAAAATAAAAATAAGATGGGGAAAAATAAATTAAGGATTAGGGATTTAATTTTTTTTATCTCGAATATAGGTGCTAGATTAATATAAAATGTTAGTTTAGGAAATCGATATATTCGTCGCCGTCGATTATTTTAGAAAACAAGTAAGATTAAATCGGATATTTAATTGCAATTTAAGATATTCACCTAACTAGATTATTCTTTTAAATGATTAATCCTTAGCAGGGTAATTAGCCGATTATTTAGATTTTCATTCGTCAAGTTTCGCTAAATCGTTTATATATAATCGGAGGATTAATTACCGGTCATTTTTAAATTGCTATCGAATGAATGCGACTGTCCGTTATCTATTTAAATATCTATTTAGTCGGTATTTAAATATCTATTTAGTCGGTATTTAGATAGTTCTTACTCATTTAGGTTATCCGCCTAATTAACCGTCGCGACTATTTAGTCAATTATTAATGACCTAAGGTTAAAGTATTATTAGCGGGATCTAATTTATTCGAGACGCGTAAATTAAATCGGATTAATACTCTAAATTGGCTAGCGCTAATATTTTAGGACAACGGTGTTAAAAAATCGAAATAGAATTACTTCATAAATAAAATGGAATCGATGTCGACGTTCAACGCTCGCGCTCGATATCTCTTTCTTTTTCTTTAATTGGATTTTGTGGGATTTTAATTGAATTCTAAATGAATTCAATTTCTCTCGCACGTAATTTTAGACACCGAGGGTGTTGCGAGTCCAGCTGAGGATCAAGACCCGCAAGACTTCGAGCAAGGCAAGTTATCACTACCCTTGAACATATTGACCCCAAGTTGCGAAATTATTTTGTTTACAAATAAAGTTACATGCGATGATGAATATCCTACTTGTTATATTGCCATGCCTTGATTATTGTTTATCCCCTATATTCCTTTATAACCATGCTTACATATGAGTCCCTAGTTAATTATGACAAACGCTTAGTAATGCTATTCTAGAATCATGCATACTCATATTTATCAAATGCTTTATGCTTGGGCAATTACCTTGGGGAGGGTGATTGAGATGCGGCATGTGGAGACATGAGCGCCACATTGCCACGATATGATGACATGACTCGTGAAAGGAGAAATAACATCAAACGAGTGTTTTCGACCGTGGCGGATGGTGGATTTGGGTGGTATCCGGAAAAGGCTAGTCCCGTCCCCGGTCAGTTAAGGACCGAGCGAGGAAGCTAAGCATAAAACGACCCCAGTACAACCGTACTTCTCGGATGGGTATAGACCTAGCTGACTAGATAGCCGAGCATAGGCAGTATCCTTGCATAGATGGTTCACCCCAGTGTGTGAGGCAGGTTCGCTACGATGGGGCAGCCGTTGAGGTGGGGATGTGATGCGTACCCTACATCGGTGTCGCCGTTGGTAGGACTGCCACGTGTGTGAGAGTGAGAATCTAAACTTAAGTCATAAACTTTGCGCGTGTGTGAGACTCCTTTCCCCGGGAGCACCAGAACTCCTCTCACTGCTAGAAACAGATACGCCTAGAGTGCACGAGGATGATAGTTCATGGAGCTGGTACTGCCAATGTAAGGTTATCGAAAGGCTTTGCCGTGACGCGTCTCATGTGTTGGGACGAAGCTCATGTGTTGGGCAGTCGCGGAGTACGGGTAAAGTGTACATCCACTGTAGTGTGAGTAAAACAATCTATTCGAATAGCCGTTCTCGCGGGTATTGAGCACCGGGACGTGCATTACACTTGGCTAGACTCTAAATTCTTAACCTGTGTGGGATGGGATATTGCATGATGAATTTTATGCTGATGCAGTCACTTCCTGAGAGGAGGGAAGGTGGACATCCACAGAAAACCATGATGAACCAATAACGGGAAGCTATCCTTCGGATCACAATGGATGGTGGACAGAACCGTCGTTGTTTAATTTGAACTCTGGTATTAAAACTTGATCAGTTATGCTAGGTCTTAGGTTTGTGAAAATGACTGCAAAACTAGCTTTATGCAACAGAGCCTTTGCCTTGCCTTGAATAAAACCCTTTATATGCACTGTTGCCGTGGTGACTTGCTGAGTACGGTTGGTACTCACCCTTGCAATTATAAACTTCATCAGGAGCCGAAGATGACACCGCGGAGGATCCATACACCTACTACGAAGAGGATGCGGGAGAAGAGGGTGCTCACTAGGTCTAGATACGGTCGTTGCCTGTGGCAATGGTGATGCCGCTGCCTTCGCTCCTCTACTTATCTATATTCTGCTTTTGGACTGTATCCCGGACCGTTTGGTCCTTTGTTCTAAAACTATGCCTTCGGACCTATGATGTAATAACTCGTACACGACGCATATGTATGTGCTTTTGGTAATTCAACTATGTATCATGTGTGCCAAACTACTTGATCCAGGAAAATGGCACAGACTACACGAGTGATTCCTGTTGCAAAACAGGGGTCCTTACAGGCTCGTACCACGGCTCGTGCATCTGCAGCAGCCAGGACGGGTTAGCAGCAAGAGGATATGGGAGGTGGCGGCTAAGCAGCTGGGTTAGCTGCATGCATACATGCTTAAGACTGCTAGCTAGGTACCCGCATGCATGGCTTCGCACGGCTAGCTAGCTGCATGCATGCATCGCCGGTGGTGACACGAGGTCGGGCGTGCGGGGTGCGGAAACGGACGGTGAGGCCACCGACGAGATGGGAACGGAGGGCAGTAGCTGGTGATGGCGCGGTGGCCTTGCCGTAGCGGGATGGCGCGCGGCGACATCATCGCTGCTACTGTATCGGGGAGGAGAAATAGACTTCCTTGCTTACCAGCCCAAACAGAGGAGGGAGAAAGAATGGGCGGGGAGGTAATATAGAGTTTTTCCATGGAAGTGGCTCACAGCAAGGAGGCCAAGATAGAGGGAGAGAAAATGAACTTGTGTTGTGGAATGGGTTGGGCTAACAGGGGAAAATGTGGTCTAAGGAAATAGGATGCTTGAATATTTTCTTTGGAATATGTAATTTGGAAATTTGAAGGGGATTGGAGATGGAATTTGTAATGGACTGTTTAATTCAAACATTTGAATTGGATTTGCCTAGAAGGCCGTGCGAGGATTAGGATTAGGATTTATTTGCGCGTACTCTAACGGTACTGCAATTGGGAAATTTAGGACGACGTATGGCATTCAAATCCAACCGTCGTGGTAGAAATAAAATCAGTGATACTCGAATCGACATGTGATAGATGGATACGTCGATCGACTATAAATATTTGGGGAATTACCGGGTTTGAATCGATAGAGTGGTTTTTTTAAAATAACCGTAGAATAAGAGTTGAGAGAGGTATTATCACGGTGAGAGCTTTGTGTCTGTGATTAACTTTGCACTGAGGCATTTAATCAACAGACGGAGATGATAGTGGCAGAAAGGATGTCGGACAGAGGTAAACCTTTTTGGGAAAATAATTTAATCGAGATCTTTTGGCACAGATCCTAGACACACACAAATAAACAATAAATACTAACATGCAGCTAAAATCATGCCTGAGGAACCATACTTAGTCTGAGGAAGTCATAACCTTGAAAATAGCCTATTAGAAATTTATATTTCGCAATTAAGTTTTTTAGTAAATGTTTTATTAATAGATATTATTTTGCAAATAATTTCCAAAGGCTTGTCACTCTATAAAGGTTCATAGAAAATGATCAAAGCTATTTCTTTGGTGGAATAGTATTTATTTTAATGAACTATCCCATAGTGAGTTTTATCCCAAAACGGTGGTATATAGCTTTATTTATAAAGTAAATATACCCGATGGTTTTTATTATATGGAAAAGGGTTTTTCAAAAATAATTGAGATATGCAAAGAGTAGGATATATCATAATCAAAGTTCCTTGAATAAATAATATTTGAAATCAAATACCGATATATTCTTAGACGTTCATCTATTAGCCCACGCATAAAAGAAAAACGATAGATCAAAATAAATTAATCCAGGCATGAATGTATTTTGAAAAAGATTTTTGATTATTCCGAATTTTTAATTTCGGATTTCAAATTCGAAATTTTCAGGGTGTTACACTTATCATACTTAGTGCTGCATCAGTTAAGTTTGATCTACTAAGTCATCTTTAGAACCGTAATCTCTAGCTTGCTTTATGGTTATTAATAAGGATAGTATCAGGGTTTCTGCCGATCTTACCTGATATAGTTGTTTTACTTTGATTTATATCTTGTTTAAAAAACTGTTGTTGATAATGAAATTTGGCAAGCATATGAATCGGAAATGGAATCCAATTCAAAGTGGATTTGAAGATATGCGGGATTCTCGGAAACAAAGTGCGCATCAGGTGGAAGACTGATCAGTGTTTGGTTCGAAAGAAGGATTGCGATGATGTTGCCATGCAAGGATGGAGTCCAAGTTTGACAATTGTATCTATTAATTAGGATTTTAAGTAATTTTCTGATAGATATTTTTGGTAAGAGTACGCCTGAGGGACTTGTTTGTTACTTGGAGTTGTATTAGAACAATATGAGTTGTGTCCCTCACGGACAAGTTGTATTTTCGGGTATAAGTATGAGCCCGAGATCTTGTAAGTAATTAAGACTAGTTCAATCAATCTCAGCACATCGCCAACCTTTTACTCTTTTACTTTCGACGAGTTCTTGCTTTCGAGTCGAGCAACATCAATTTTGATCTTCGACGAAGAGGTAAAACTTGTTATGGCCGTTTGCACTATCTTAATGATACTCTAATTCTATCTTGTGAATCTCCGAGTTATCTTGAAGAAGCCAAAGTTGTCATGTCTGAAGTGCATGAGGGAATTTGTGGTACTCATCAATAGGCCCATAAGATGAGGTGGCTGGTTAGGAGAATTGGGTATTTTTGGCCGACCATGTTGGAAGATTGTTTTATATATTATAAGGGTTGCCAAGATTGTCAGACATTTGGAGCTATATAGAGAGCACCAGCATCGGCTATGAATCCAATTGTTAAGCCATGACCATTCAAAGGTTGGGGAATTGATATGATCGGCCAAATCAATCCACCATCGAGTAAGGGACATAAATTTATATTGGTAGCTACATATTACTTTACTAAGTCGTTTGAAGCTATTCCTCTCAAAAAGGAGGATACTAAAGATGCAATTGAATTTGTCAAAGAGCATATCATATACTGTTTTGGTTTACCACAGGCGATAACAACTGATCAAGAGTCTATTTTTTTGTCTGATGAGTTTGTTCAATTTGCTGATACTATGGGGATTAAGTTGTTAAATTCTTCACCATATTACGCACAAGCTAATGGGCAGGCTGAGGCATCTAACAAGACTTTTACCAAGATGGTTAAGAGAAAGATTGCTGAATACCCAAAGAAGTGACATACTATATTAGCTGAGGCATTATGGTCGAATCAGATGGCATGTCATGGAGCTATACAAGTTCCACCTTATCAACTAGTTTATGGGCATGAAGCTATTTTACCACTGGAAACTAACATCGGCTCTAGGAGGATTTCTTTACAAGATGAGTTGACAGCTGATGATTATCATAATTGATGGTTGATGAGTTAGAAGAGTTGGTTCAATCAAGATTGTGTGACATCCTGGCCCAATGAAGACTAGGCCTGTGTGGCCCATTAGAGCTGTGTGCACATATTTAGTACCACCTTGCTAGTTTAGCAAGGGTGGAACCAACTTATAAGGCTTCCTCCAATCATATCACTCCCGGGTTAATCCTTTTACACGAAGCAAGGACGAAAGTGTAAGTGGGGTGGTTTGTGTAAGTGGGCCCGCTCGTCTGATGGGCTGGGCTACACGGTTCTGGAGGGAGGGCAGTTACAAATGTCATCTCCAACCATGCCTACACACAAGCAAGCAACAGACCCTTATGATGCAGACCCAGTTAATGAACATTATGACGCAGCGGATGCATAACCAGCTGAACCAAGGGAACAATACTTGTCACGCCCGGAAATTCACTAGTAATTTCCAAACTAATTTGTGCATAAAAAATCCTCATCCAGGAGTCAGCAGAGGTACACAAATCGACAATTTAATAAACAGATTCATCATAATACAAAGTTACTTACTTACATAAGAAAAGAAAACAGCAGCGGAAAAATGATCTAGCGACGGCTTCAGCTCCACTCCTACAGGCAGCTCAACTGGGGTATAAACCAAACGTCTTCTCCTTCGCAACTTTCTTCAACTGAGGTTGATTGATTATTGCAAGAGTGAGTACATGGAATACTCAGCAAGCCGCACAGCAAATATGCAAGTGCACAAGGATACCAAAGGATTGGCGTAATATATAGGCTCATTTGCAAAAGCAGCATTTAGCAAATATTTGAGAATTGTAAAACACTAGAGTAATTATAATCATCAATATTAATCAGCACTGAACAACACACCAATGCTGCACAGGCCCAACCAAACTTGGACAACCAACCCCGATCGTCCAGATCAAACCTCCAAACCAGGAATAAACCATTCCAAACCAGGAGTTAAATTAAAGTGTCATTACTTATCACATTATTATTATTAATGAGTAGTGCTGGACTAATCACGAAAAACATTGTTAGACCCGCCCATAACCGCGGGCACGGCTATTCGAATAGTTTTACTCTGGCCAGAGATGTACCACTGTACCCACAAGACACAGCTCCACAACATGTCACCATGCGCCTCAATACCACCACGGTACCTCGGAAAGGAACTGTGACAATACCCCTCGCACAACACAACTCACCACAGTGCACCATTCCTGGATCATAATCACCCCCTCTACAACTAGAGGCATGGACTCCCCAGCGACCCCCACGGACTTCTCGCCGCTTCTCAGTCTGGCACCCCATAATGAACCATGCTATACAAAAGGTAAAGCCGTTGCCCACGCTGGCTTGTGGTTGGCACGGTTAATGTTTCACAACAGTAGCTCGCGAACCGGTCCTTAATTGCCATGAGCACGACCATCAAAACCATGTGCTCACAACCCACCATTAGTCAAATTTTAATTATCAATTACCACAACACGATTGACCATCGTGAACTACCATTAAATATAACCATAATTAATAATGTAGTATGATTAATCCCTGTTGTCGAAACGACAACTGCATACGTCGAAGGACGTGGATACTCCACGGTTGTTGGGAAAGTAAAGTATATTAAATTCAGGATTTTCTTGGGATCCCCCTTTACATGGCCCTAGGGCCTATTTATAATCCCATTACAGGTCCCCCTATTAGGGTTTAGGCATTTTACAGGGGAATTTACATGGTCACCCTTATGAAAGGGATACTCATACGGGTATTCAACGTAATTAAGATACATGGGCCTTCCATGGGCCGTCTGGTAACCATTGGCCCACCGGCCAGTAGGCCGGGGCGATTGGGCTAGCCCACTGGGCCTCCTTGGATCGGGCCCAGCCTAGCGAAGTCATCCTCCTTCGGCCTACGCCTTCGCCATGCAGCCTTCACCCAGACTGGCAGGGACCTGGTGCGACTCTTCGCCCTTTACCCCCTTCGCCCCGTTGTCTTCGCCATGGGGCTTCGCCTCGATGGGTCTTGGGTGCGTTGAGTCCGTGCAAACCATGTAGTATGGTATGAGGCGTCCCCTTTCGACCGATGCTCCTGTCGAAACCTGACTTGTGCCCCTGCCAAGAATGAACAATGGTGAACATATAGATTTTGCCTTTTTTCGCATATGACGAAGCTATTTTTACTGTTTTTCCGGGCCTAAACGAACAGTGATGGGCCTTCGCCTTCGGTAAACAGCAAAGCTATCCCCTGCTGTTCTACTGTGCCGGGGTGAACAGTTATGAGCTTTTTTCCCCTGAGGGCTCGCCACTGCGCAACCTGGTCCATGGGATTTTACCTTTTTGCCTACCCCGAGACACGTGGCAGTTCCTGATTGGCCGGAAGGAGAAACATCGCCTGGTAGGCTATATATTCTTACTCCCCCCTTTTCACCGCCATTACCCCCGTCATTTTCACCGCAGGCGCTCTCTCCTCAACTTTCTACTCCCGGCGTTTTGACTCAAATGAACCCCTTCGCCCGCTAACCCCCTTCGCTAGCGCACGCTTGCTTCGCCATGGCCCCACGCAAGCCAAACCCCGTTTCCACGACAGGTCCTGACCCCGGCCAAATTGACGAAGATACCACCGCGTTCCTAGGGGTATCGCTCATAGACGAGGATGAGCTGGTGAGGGGCCTGGTGGCGGAGGGGCGGGCATTCGTCCCCGGGGATGCCGAAGTGCCGAAGCCCGGCGAACACCAGACGGTTGTGTTCGCCGTGTTTTGTGAGGCTGGTCTTCGGTTTCCGTGCAACGTATTGTTGCCGGAAATTCTCCGCCTCTTTCAGGTGGAGCTGCCCCACTTGAGCCCTTCGGCTCTGGTCCGCATCGCCATCTTCGATTGGGCGTGCCGGACCGCTCGGTTCGAGCCCAGCGCCGAGCTCGTCGGCGCTATCTTCTCGGCCACCGTAAACTCGAAGATGGTGGTCACCCCTGCTGGAACCAGGAACTTTAATGTTCGCCCCGAGCGCTCTGACTTGTGGCCGGTCAACACCGCAATGTCGAAGTGGGATCGCCATTGGATGGCGAAGTGGTTTTACCACTCTATCCCCTTCGAGGCTGGATCTGAAGCGGCGAAGGCCCTTCGTTGGCGGCGCCGGGTGATCTCGCCCATCCGGAAACCAAGAGTCGCCATCAACGGCACTCTGGAGGCATGGTTCGCCCTGCTCCGCAAGGTTTGCTCCCGGCTGAGCTGCCGTGACTTGGTTGAGGAATTTTGCATGCTTCGCGTATGCCCCCTCTCCCAATCATGGCAGGTCGAGGTTGACCAAGGCGAAGGGGTCAACGACCTGCCGAAGCTCGTCCTGCCCGCTGGGGCGAATGGTGAGTTTTTTGTTTCCCTGATCTTTATGTTTCGGTCTCCATTTCATTCTTTTGTTCGATCCCTTACATAATGATACGCCATTTTTCAGTGTTGACCCTTGCCCAGGCCGACACCGAAGCCCAGAAGATTGGTAATGTGTCGGTCCCGGAGTACAGCTAGCTGCTAACCCGACAAGCAGCTGGCCGGGCAAACCGGGTTGATGTCGGGGATCTTCCCCCGAGGGCGAAGCCCTTCAAGGCCGACGGCGAAGCGGGCCCCTCCCGGAAACGTTTGCGGGGGCAAGTGAAATTTGCCCCCCTTAAGCGAAAGGCCCTTGCCTCCACCGACTCCGACGCCGACGATGAGGACGGAGTCGAAGAGCAGGAGGATACGGGGGAGACGGAGTTCGCAGCCGAAGCAGTCGTAGACGAGGCTGGCGACAGCGGCTCCGAGACCCGGGGCTATACTCCGACTCCCAGCCCGGAGCGCGTCGAGACCGGGGCGGAGTCGATCTCCTCCCCCCTTCGCCGCAATGACGTGGAGGGGGCGAAGGCCCTGGTTGCGATTGCTGCGGCTAAAGCGGCGAAGGGGGAGTCTGCTCAGAGGACTCCCAGAAGAAGGGGGTCGTCGCCATCGCTAAAATCTTTAGCGATGATGAATCTTCGGACGAGACACCCACTTCACTCGCCGGGCGAAGCCAGAGTCTAACAACCGCCCTTGGCGCAGACGACGGGGCTGGAGCTTCGGCTTCGGATGAACAAGTAGTGAAGACGGCGGCCCGGGTTTTCAATAGCCCGGTTCGCCGGCCGATCGTTTCGCCACTTGCCCTCGATAAAGGCAAGAAGATGGTCGAGACGTCCGGCTTCTTCATTGAGGGCGCCGCCCCGCTTGGCCCCCGGCGACTTCGAGACCCGGGCGGAGCTCATTCTCTTCATTGAGGGGGTGAGAAATATTGTCGCTCCGGCCGGTGGCCCTAGTCTCTTCGCCGAACTTAACGAGTTCGACTAGGGCTGCTCCGCCGTTAAGAGCTTGGCGGTTCGGGTAAGTTGACTTCTTTTGTTTTCTGTTCTCTTTTTGTCATTGGCTTCGACAACCTGACTTATTGCTCGCCTTTTTCTCTTGTTTCGCCAGATCCGTGCGGCCCACTGTTCGACGGAGCGAACAATGTGGGCTCGCCTTGATGGCCTGAAGAATCGTCTTCGGGCTAAGGACGACGAGTTGAGCCGAAAAAGCCTGTAGATGGAGCGCCTTGCTCAGTCCCTCTGGGAGGCGAAGGTGGAGAACAAACGCGTCCAGGCCGAACTGGACAAGGGTGATGAGGCGAAGGCGGAAGTCGATCGCCTCAATGCCGAGCTGGAGAAGGAGCGAGGGCACTCCGCCGCCCTCACCGATTATTACAACCTGATGGAGCCGAAGATGGAGGCTCTCCTGAGTGAGCGCAGAGCCGGCGGAAGAGGGTGGAGGCGATGCCCAAGATCACCCACAGGTGTGAGGCCCTCCGCCCGTTTTTGTAAATTTTAACAGTTTTTACGTTTGCTGTTTTGCCACATAGGGCGAACAATGTAAATATGGCGAATGGCCCACCTTATTGTAGAATGTCGTAATATTTGGAATATATGACTATTTTCGCCATCCGTGTTTGATGTTTTCTTTTCCCGTGCTTGCACTATTTCACAAAATCTTTTCACCCGATTTATGCGTTTCAGCTTCGCTCTCTGCGTTTCGCCACATGACCTCCCACTGTTTGCAGGGTCTACACCAAAAATTATGCGTTTGGCCCCCCTTTGGGGATTGGCGAAGTAGGAACGAGAAGTTTGTTGTGGTAAAGAATTTGCCGAAGGTTCGGTACCCGCTTCGACCTGTTTACTGTGAGATGACGATCAACGGCAACAGTTACAAAGTTGTGAACGTTGCTAACTGCATGCGAACACACACCCGGCGAACACTGGAGGACTACGATCGTGTCCACGCAGCGCGCTTGGAGGGCATCGCTCGCTTCTGGCGAAATGATCGAAGCACTGACTGGCAGGAGGCGATCGCCCAACGCCGTTACAGTCTTTCCCTTGTTTCGCCCCCTTCTCCCAATGGGGTAATTTACAACATTAGTAGTGATGACGAACCTAGTTCACCAGATCACCACTTTGAAGGTGGCAGTTGTTTTGGGGGCGAAGATGTAATTTACTTGTAAGCTAAGCTGTATAGCCTGTTGTACTCCTTTCGCCTGTGCCATGCTTGTACGACATGTATTCTTCGATTATTTCTTCCGAAGTAAATAAAGATGTGCTTTTATTTCCTTTTCGCTATTTCCGCATTATCACTTTTCGTACTTTTGTTAGACCGGGATATATCAGCCCTATTGCGTGTGTTAGCGAAATAGGTATCCTGACTTTTCAGCTTTTGTCTTCCGTCATCGATCTTTGGTACCCGTCGTGGGAGTAGCGCATGTTTTCGCATAGATCGACTACAACGGTGTTCGGTTAGTTTATCCGAAACAAGCTGTCGCGGTTTCAACGTTCGGCGAGCGATGCTTAGGCCGATTCGTTTCGCTCCAAGGTGTTTTCGCGGATCAGGCGTTTGCCTTAGGGTTTTTCCACGAATTATCATGTACACATGTAAAAAAGGCGAAAGACACTAGGGTTTTATACTGGTTCGGGCCTCCGGAGCTGATAATAGCCCTACGTCTAGTTTTTTTTGTATTTTTGTGCCAGAAGGCTTACATAATGGCATATGCCGAAAGAGCTATATAATAGTATGTACATTTTTACATTTTGGCGAATCGGGTGCCACCCTTTCTAAACATAGAAACGCTTAAGAGAGGCGGCGTTCCAGGAGTGATCGAACTCTTCGCCTTCTAGTGTTGCTAGGCGAAAAGAGCCCGTCCTTGACCTGTGCTTGATGAGATATGGCCCTTCCCATTTCGACTCAAGATTTCTGACCGCTACTGGGTTCGCCTATTTCCTCAGGACGAGATGGCCAGGTAATAGCTCTGTTGGGTGAACCTTTTTGTTGTAGGTTGCTGAAGTGCCTGTGGCGTACTTGCGCATGTGTTCCAGTGCTTCGACTCGTACCTCCTCAAGGAGTTCGAGCGACACTTCGCGCCCTTCTCCGCCCCCCGAGAACATCACCCTTGGTGAGTTAGCCCCTAGTTCTGTTGGGGTCTTCGCCTCGTCTCCGTAGAGGAGCATGAACGGGCTAAACTTGGTTGGCCTTGTGGGAGTTGTTCGGAGGGCCCAAAGAACAGACAGCATTTCATCTGGCCATCTGCCCTTCGCTGCCCCCTCAAGCCTTTTTCTTGAGCGCCTCCAAGATCTTGCCATTTGTGTGTTCGGCCGTCCCATTCGACTGTGGGTGCGCGACTGACGCGAACCTGATTTCCACGTTTAGTCCGTCGCACATCTCTCTGAACCTATCAGAGTTGAACTTGTACCCATTTCGTGCCACAGGGAATGGGCCAATGATGTCTAGCCCCCACCTGGCGAAGGGCCAGACTGGTGCGATAGGCTGCAGCTCATATTGTGGTGCGGTCTGGCTTTGGCCGTGTCGCTGGCAGCTTTTGCACTTTTTGGCCTGCTCAACGCAAACTTTCAGCACAGTGAGCCAATACACTCCCTGGCAAAATACCTTGGAGGCGACTGTTCTTGCAGCTTGGTATGCACCGCACAGCCCCTGGTGTATTTCCTTCACTATTTCCTTGCCCTCGGTGAAGGAGATGCATCTCACCAGAGGATGGAGCAGTGCAGAGCGATATAGCTGGCCCGAAACCAGCCTGTACTGCCTGGGTCTGATTTGTAAGCGCTTCGCTTCTGCCTCATCCTCTGGAAGCCAACCATCCTTGAGGTACTTTACGAACGGAGTTCGCCAGTCCTCTGGGTCTTCGCCCGGATCTGTCTGGTCAATGACCATGATATCCAGAGTTTCCGCGGGCTCGCTTGGTGCATATAGGGTCTCGAAAAAGTTGCCTGGTGAGTGCGGTCCCCCGCAGGCGGCAGATTTCGCCAGGGTGTCTGCTTCCTTATTCTGGCCTCTAGGTAAGTGTTCGACCGTTATCCCGGCGAAGCACTTTCCCATAGATCGAACAGCCTCCAAATATCTTTTCATCCCTTCGTCTTTTGCTTCAAAAGACTTATCAACATGAATTGCCACCAGCTTGGAGTCTGTTCGGATAAGCAAGCGCCGAACCCCCAATGCTTTCGCCTTTCTTAACCCCAACAGCACCGCTTCGTACTCTGCCGTGTTGTTAGTTGTGTCGAACTGCAGCCTTGCGGCATACCGAATCGGCACGCCCCCGGGCGAATTGAGCACGGCCACGGCGCCCGCTCCCCTGTGCGACCACGAGCCATCGGAGTGCATTATCCAAGGCTGTTCGATGGGCTGAGGTTCAGGGGCGGACGCCGGTGTCCATTCGGCCACGAAATCGGCTAGGACTTGGGATTTGATAGCGGTGCGTGCAACGAAATGCAGGTCGAAGGGGGATAACTCTGTTGCCCACTTGCTGAGTCTACTGTGATGGCACAGTGATTTTGTGGGCCTGAAAGTAGTGCTTGAGTTTGCGCGAAGCCATCACTAGGGCGTAAGCAAGCTTTTCCATCTCAATGTACCTTGTCTTCGCCCCTTGCAAGGCTTCGGAGATGAAGTATACCAGTTTCTGTCCTGACTCTCTCTTGGACAAGGACTGCACTGACTGCCACTGGCGAAGCTGCTAGATATAGCAGCATTTCGCTTCCTGGGGTTGGGCTGACCAGGGCAGGTGGGCTTTGCAGATACTGCTTTAGCTCGTTGAATGCGGCCTGGCATTTGGGGGTCCAACTAAACTTTCTTGCGCCCCGGAGGGTCTTGAAGAATGGCAGGCCCCTTTCGGCTGCTTTCGAGAGAAAACGACTGAGTGCCGCAAATCGGCCCGCGAGCTTTTGTACTTCGCGTACGCTCGATGGTGGCCTCATTTGCTGAATGGCATCAATTTTCTCGGGGTTCGCCTCGATACCCCTTTCAGAGACAAGAAAACCCAACAACTTGCCCGCGCGAACTCCAAAAACACACTTCTCGGGGTTTAGTTTCATACCCGCCACGTGCAAGTTGTCGAAGGTCTCCTGTGAATCGGACGCATGGTCGGAAGCCTTGCGGCTTTTTACGACGATGTCGTCGACATAGGCCTCCACATTTCACCCCAGCTGCTTGCGAAGCACCTTGTACACCAGCCTGGCGAACGTTGCTCCGCTGTTCCTCAGGCCGAAAGGCATCCTGAGGTGGATCTGGTGATAGCTGGAGTAGGCATCCAAGAAGCTCATGAGTTCGCAGCCAGCCGTTGAATCAACAAGCTGGTCGATCCGCGGCAAGGGGAAGTCATCCTTCGGGCACACCTTGTTGAGGTCCGTGAAATCGACGCACATGCGTCACTTGCCGTTCGACTTTTTCACCAAAACTAGGTTCGCCAGCCAATCCGGGTGGTTGATCTCCTTGATCACCCCGACCTTGAGTAGCTTCCGCACTTCGGACTTCGCTGCCTCTATGCGATCAGCGGACATCTTGCACAGCTTCTGCTTTCTTGGCTTGGCGTCTGGCTTGACCGCCAGGTGATGCATGATGAGTTCTGTCGAAACACCCCCCACTTCGCTGGGGCTCCAAGCGAAGATGTAGATGTTTTTCTTGAGTACTTCTAGGATTTTCCTAGCTTCCTCTTCACCCAGATCGCCCCCCAGCTGGACGAACTTTGTCGGGTCAGCCTCACTGACTTGCACCTTGATCACCTTGCCATGAGGGGCTGGCTTCGGCACGCGCTTGACATGCGGTTCGGCCTCCACATTGTGTACTGCCCTGTTAATCACGTCCAAGTCACCTTTTGACATAGCTGGAGGATGAAGCCCTTTGACGATGATCACCCCTGCCTGACCGGGCATCTTGAGCTTGAGATAGTTGTGGTGGGAGATGACTTCGAACTTGTCCAAGGTTGCACCTCCGAAGATGGCGTTGTAGCTGTATGGAATGTCAACCACATCGAACAGTATCTGCTCTTCACGCCTGTTTTCGCCTGTGCCGAAAGCAACCATCAACCTTGCCTGACCGAGAACTTGAACTGCCTCACCGCTGAAGCCCGAAGGGAAGCCGGTGCTTGGGCGAGGGCCAGGGTTGGCAGCCCCATCTTGGCGTATGCCTCGGCGAAGATGACATCGGCTGAGCTACCTCCATCGACCAGAATTCGCTGAACTTCAAAGCCGGCTACCTTGGCCGAGATTACCAGGGGGTCCTGATGCGGGAACAGCACTCGTTCAGCACCTTCTAGCCCAAAAGAAATGTGCTGGTTCAAGTACTTCGGGACCCCTTCGCCTGCGGCAGTGATGTTATGCACCATTCGCAGCTGCAACATCTTCTGTCACTTTGACGGTTGAACTGGTGGATCGGCCCTTGTACTCACTTGGATGATTCAGCGCTGCACATCTTGGCGCTGTTCGGCTGGGGGTGACTGCTCTCAGGCCGCGTCGCGAGGCACTTCGACCGCGGCGCCTTGATGCAGCCTTGGTTCTTGAGCGTTGTTTCGTTGACGAATGTTTCGACACTGCTCGGTGGTATGCGAAGATCGCCCATGATAGGCGCAATAGAGGTCTTTCCTGACCTTCTTGCGAACAGGCTGCTGTTGGCTGCCACCCTGCTGGGCGTCGAACTCCTTGCGGAGGGCTTGTACTTCTTTGACAGCCATCACAGCCTTGCCCGTGCGGTCAGTTCTGAATTTTCTCCAAGTCATGGGAGTTTGGCTTGGTCTTGGCGACTGTCCTTGGTTCACCGGCTGGGGTTGGCGAATGGCCAGGGGAGCTGGTTCGGTGACTTGTGCTTGCATCTGGGCTTGGGCAGCGGCGATGGAGGCTTTATCGTACTCAGCCTGAAGTGCTTGCCTTCGCTTGGAGTCCTCTTCCCCCTTGCTTACCCATCGATGATGCGAAGCAGGTGCTCGAGAGTTTGCGGTGCCTTCTAGAGCGAGATGTATTACCTTCGCCTTGGTATTTTCGTCGCCGTGAGCTGCTTCGATCGCGGACTCGTAGATTGAGAGAAACTCTTTTGAGTCTGTTTCGCCCAAGTACTGCGGAACGGGTGGGAACTTGAACTGGGGTGGGATTTGACGAGTTTTGATTCCCCCGCTCAGTGGCAGCCCCTTTTCGCCCCTGCCTTGCCTATGACGCCCTGCAGCGAGGGCCCGCTTTACTGTGGATACGGCGTAGCGAAGGGCGAAGTCATAGCTTGTGTGTGTGCCTGTGCCACGGCGTTCGTCGGCCCGGTTCCGAATGGTGGCGCTTGGTTTATGTTGTAGAAGTCGAACTG
This sequence comes from Oryza punctata, assembly GCA_000573905.2. Lineage (NCBI taxonomy): Eukaryota > Viridiplantae > Streptophyta > Magnoliopsida > Poales > Poaceae > Oryza > Oryza punctata. Next base: position 18,282 of record AVCL02000009.1, on the reverse strand, counting down.
CGGTCCCTGGCCCCAGGGCGAAGCCCCCGGACCAGGCTGGTTTGGCGGCAACCAGCTGGGTGCGCCCTAGCCGATGCTCCCCTCCGGCTGGACCGATGGGGTTGTACTTGAGATGTTGTGGGGTTGATTGAGTTGCTGAAGGAAAGCTTGAAGCTGTGCTTGCAAGGCCGAAGCCGCCTCCGCCATTACTTGCGACATTTGACCGGGTGGTGAGGGGTGCACCTGGACCACAGCTGCCCCAACTTCGGCGGCGGGCGCCGAAGGTTCTGCCCCTTCTGCTACACATTCCTTTGGGTTAGCAACCCTCTCCTTTGAGACCTTCTTTGGTGGTATTCGCTCTCAGTGGTTTCGCTCGGGTGTCCCCACGGTCGGCGCCAGCTGTTGTCGAAACGACAACTGCATACGTCGAAGGACGTGGATACTCAACGGTTGTTAGGAAAGTAAAGTGTATTAAACTCAGGATCCCCCTTTACATGGCCCTAGGGGGCTATTTATAATCCCATTACACGTCCCCTATTAGGGTTTAGGCCTTTTACAGGGGAATTTACATGGTCACCCTTATGAAATGGACACTCATACGGGTATTCAACATAATTAACATACATGGGCCTTCCATGGGCCGTCTGGTAACCACTGGCCCACCGGCCAGTAGGCCGGGGCAATTGGGCTGGCCCACTGGGCCTTCTTGGATCGGGCCCAGCCTAGCGAAGTCATCCTCCTTCGGCGTATGCCTTCGCCATGCAGCCTTCGCCCAGACTGACAGGGACCAAGTGCGACTCTTCGCCCTTTACCCCCTTCGCCCCGTTGTCTTCGCCATGGGGCATCACCTCGACGGGTCTTGGGTGCCTTGTGTCCGAATCCTCGTTGCTTGATTGGTTTCGGCAGGTCCGGTCGAAGGGTCTCATGGCATACTGCCAACAATCCCATTAATGAGCTTATGTTTCTAAGCATGGCTAAGCAATTATATCTAATATCTAGTTGAAGCTATATAAAATCCAACTAGTCAAATTTATAACCCAAGGTATCAAGAAATAGGGTAATCAATACAAATTGGCCATAACAAAGGAATTGGATCACACCACCCAATGACATTAGAAAATAAATGCACATTTGAAATAAATAGAGAATTTAAATATAGGATCAACATGCTCAAAGGATTGTGTTTGGGATCTGTGCGACTTGCCTCACAATAATCGATCTTCAATTAGTCTTCTGGAACACTTCCGACGCACTCACGGGCCTTCGAAACGACGGAAACGACAAGCGAACACGCAAAACGAGAAAAAAGACTAAGAAACTCCAAATAAACAGTACATAAAAACAAAACAAACACGTAGATCATGATTTTAGATGAATTTAGAGACTTGAACAGCCTCATTCCGATTTCAAATGCATTAATTATGAATTTTACAAGATTTAATCCAATTAAACCAATTAAAGAAAAGACTATTCCAAATTAGTTAAACAATTTACAAATGATTTACAACTTGGAGAAAAGATTAAAAACATCCTCCGGTAAAAGGATTGGATCAAATTTGGTAGATGATATATAGTAGAAAGACTAATATATCATTGAAAACAGAGGGGAAATAATCTATACTGATTTGGATGGCAGAGATCGGTTGACCGGATTTTGACCTAAAGCGGACGGCAACACGACGACGGACACAGGGGACACCGGGAGAGAGAGCACGATGAGAGGAGCTCACAGAGGAGCGGCGCGATGACGGACGACGACGGATGATGACTGGCGGCGAGGTAGATGCGGCGGCGACATCGGGTTGACGGTGACGACAGTGTTCCGGCAAACTTCGGTGGCAATGGAGGGGTGGATGGTGTTCTCCTCGCAGCTGCTAATCCAACGGAGGCGGCGATGACCGAAGGCGATGATGGGACGAGCGGCAGGGCTTCGCCGAAGATTCAAAAAACAATGACAAACTCGGCCTACACGGTGATGGGGGCTTCCGGGGGTTTTGGTGGAAGGGAGGTGGTGGCCGGGGTCGAGCTCGGTCTTGCGAAGCCGAGGAAGGTGGCGCTGGATGGCGCCGGCCGAGACGATGGGAAAAGGCGACCGGAGGCGATGCCGGTGACGGAGAGAGAAGGAGCTCGCGGGGAGGCGGCTAGGGCACGAGAAAATTCGGGAAAAAGAAGGGAAACGGAGGAGGGGACCGAGGGGGTGATATTTATAGGCAAAGGAGGAAGAATCCGGGCCCAAAACGAGAGGATTTGGTGACGGAAAATTTAGTTTATCCCGAGTTCACCGGATAAGAACAAGGCCGAAATTCGTGGGATTTAGCACGAATTTGATGGGGGTTTCTTGGGGATAAGGTGGAGGAGATTGATGGGAATTCATTCCCGCAACTAATTTTGGAAGGGGAGCAACGGGGGAGCCGGATTTGGTGGAGGAAGGGGCGGCAGTACTGTGCACAACACAGCACAGAACGCTCTATTCGGGAGGTTGAAGAAGCATAGTGCGCAGGGAGAGAAAATAGACTTTCTGGGTGAAAGGCCGGCCCAAAAAGGAAAAGGAAAAGGAAGAGAGGGAGGCAAAGCAGACTTAGGGAAGGGAAAGAAATAGGCTGGAAATAAAGAAGAAACAAAGGGACAGAAAGCAGACTTTGCAGATTCAGCCCAAATCTGCAAGGGAGGATTTTTAGTTACTTTTCTAATTAAATTAATCATTGAAATGATCTTTGAATTGTTAAAAATACTCCTAATGTTCAAATAATTCCAAGAAAGATCTTGCAAATAATTGAACACCCAAAGTACTTTAAAAAAGTTATAACCGGGCCATTTAATGATTAATTTCTTATTTAAATAATTACTGAAATGTTCTTTGTATGTTTAAAATTAGTAATTGAGCTCTGAAAAATCCGAGAAAATTCCAGAGAGTAGATATAACCATGCAGAATTTAATAAAAGTTAAATCCAGCCATGTTTTATTTAGAAAATTTCATTTCACACATTTAAATTCACTTGTAAATTAATGAACATTTAATATAAATTCTAGAAATAATTTATTAAATAATTTGAAATCCCTGAAACAAAAATCAGGGTGTGACGGATTGCGAGAGAGAAAAGGAAAGGTTTGCTAGGCATTATAATAAAAAGGTTGTACCAAAATATTTTGAGAAGGAAGAACTGGTGTGGAAGTTGGTGTTACCGATAGAAACAAGGATAATAAATTTGGTAAATGGTCACCGAATTGGAAAGTACCTTTTCAGATTCATAAGTGTATTTGCAAAGGAGCTTACATGTTAAAAGGACTTGATGGGGAAGTTTTTGGAAGAGCTCTTAACGGAAAATATGTGAAGAAATGTTACCCAAGTGTTTGGATTGGTTCATAATCGGCTGGATTGTGCCTATATGTTTAACCGCCGATATTGATTGCATCGCCTTTAGATGGCCGATGGATTATCGCCCTTAGGCATTGTTCTAAATTTGCAGCATGATGTTCCCTACAACAAAATTGGGGGGAATGGACGATAAAATTGGGACTTAAAAAGCAAAAATTGTAACACAGTTTGAAAGCAGGACCAAATCGGCTCAATGGATGATACATATATTTTACAGCAAACTATAAGAGTCTTTGTTTTTCAAGCTAAACTTGTTACATCAGTTCAAGTATGAATAGCTGATATTGCTTGTTGACGAATTTGCTCAACCTCATATATCGCTTGGGCATCGGCAGCATCTGTTCCGGGAATTGGTTTGAGAGATTTGCTAAGAGAAGATAGAAGTTTGATGGACGATTTGAGCTTTGACCGCTGGTCTTCAATAGCTTTCGGCAGATAGGCCAACTTCTATTCTTCAGAGACTATCTCAGATCTGCATTCATTTAATAGTGCTAACAGGTCAACTTCTTTGTTTTTCAGTCTGTCAATGTTTTGTTGAGTTGAACATGGGCCAGCATCTAGTTCATTTAATTTTGCTTTCTCATCATTGACTTGCTGCAGCTTGTTTGTATGCTAGCTTCAAGAGATGTGCGTTCTAGTCGATCTACCATCCTTTGTCTAGCTCTCTTAAGTTTGAAGCGGTGTTGTTCGGGGAAGACTGATGGAGATATGATATCGACATGCTTATCAGAGATTTCATCCTGGATTTCTTGAAACCTCGCTCTCATCGGGCCACAATCTAAAACTAGTGTGTCCAAAGAGGCTCCTAGCTGATCAGCAATATCTTTCAGTTTGGTTTTCAAGTTTTTAGATAGTGGTGTTTTGGCTTTGCTTGTTGTATCCTCTTCTTCCTCGTGTAGAAATTGCCTTATGTCGAAAGAGAACATACCGGCTAAAGCCAAACTCAAATTAGCCGATATATGAGAATATGAATGTATATATGAGAATATGAATGTATACTTATAGGGACTTGAGGAGTAGGAATCATGGTAGTTGTTTCTTCTTCATGATGGCTTCCTTGAGTCGATGGTGTGTGCTCAGTGGACCGCTGAGGTTGAGGAGGTGATGGAGCTTGACAAGGCTAGAATAAAAGATGTGATAAGACAAGTTTGAGTACTGGCTGATGAGGGAATTAAATTACAAAATAAGAAGAGGTCAAGGAATACCGATGTAGGAGTCAATTGTTTCTTTTTGACCAGTTTCTTCTTTGGCTGAAAGAGAGTTTTTGTTAGTTGTTGGACATAAATTATAATCAAATCATAAGGAAGGGAGTAAGTACCTGTGTTTTGCGGGGGTGTTGCTTTGGAGGACTTGGAGTTTTCGTTGGGTTGGATGGATCGGCTGGAGGAGTATCGGCTCGAGGGAGTTCAATTGCAGCTTCTTTTGTGTCACTCATCTGAGCTGTTGTTTCATCTACAGCTTCTTCTATCTCAATTCCCTTCAAATATTCCTTAACATCTGGATCTAGGGGTAGATCTTCGTCAGTTGATGTTTTAGATTTCTTGGTGGGTTTCCTTTGAGTGGTTGAAGGTTTGATGGCAACTTATTTAGTCCTATTGTGTTTTCCACCAGATGGTATCAGCTCTCTGATTTGGCCAAGAAGTAAAAAGGCTACCTTTGGGGCATTGTAGCCGATGATAGAAGGAGCCATGCCAGCCGTTCGGAAGCTTAGCAGAGGTGTACACGATCGCCTGGCCACTTAAACTAACTTGTGGGGGTGATGATTCTGAAGTCTGCACAATGAGTGAAAGAGATTGTGATAGGAAAAAAATGTGAAAGATGGCTAAGAACAAATGAGATTTATCTAAGGATTTAGGTTAGGAAAGATGGTGATCATATACATTGGAGCTGATAAGTGAAAGATGTGATTTTTCCACTCTAACCACCACCTGTCACAAAGAATGTTTCTCATCAAGATTATGTTGCACCTGTCAATGCTGCCAAGAGAGGGCCCTTGGATGTTTAGTAGTTTATCCATGATTAGGGCCGATGCAATTTCTTCTCTGGGTTGGATCTTGTCACAGAAGTATAAGCCGATGGAAGATGACCCAAGCCAAGTTGACGTGTAGCAACCATTGGATGGTAAAATTCGTAAGATGGCTGCACGTATCTACCCTGAGGGATGCCTACAGGGAGGATGCAAGGAGAGATAGCTGCAGTTAAAACCTCAGTGGATTTCTCAAATCTCTCATTGTTGATCTCATCGAGTCTAAAGTCGGCTGGTAATTCATACTCAGAGGAGGATTCATATGCAAACCAAAGCATGTTCTCTCTTGGGAATCCATTATTGATGTTCCCAAACCAGTTTTGAAAATGTTCATCTGATGCACCTGAGCCGGTATAAGTTGAAGCTACTTCTGCGAGGCACATACATCGGTGAGCCATAACTACCTCATCATCATTGAGAAGGGAATTTGGCTACTTGAAGTGCTAGTCAGTGGGTTGCTTTCAAAGTATGCAGGTTCAACCAGAGCTACACAAACCACCAAGGACCATATGTGCTGATGCTTGTGTCCATAATGATCTTGGCCGATGATTCATTCAATGGTTTTTTTGCTACTATGGCCTCGGCTAAGTGCTGCCAGTTTGCTATTGGACCACAATTGGAGCCGCATAACAAGAATTTGTCGAGCCACATAAGAAGAAAAGCGGTGTTTTCCCTAGCCGAAACTGGACCTATTCCCATGTTGTCAGAGATAAAACCTGACCAACCACCAATTTCCTTGTTTTGAATGTATGAGCACACATGGTTTTCAGACTGATGGGGTTGGCTGATGTGGTGACATCCATGCCGGTAATCATAATGATATCCATAAGGGTGGGGGTCATCGGCCCATGATTTAACATAAATGCGTTTAAAGTGTTGGACTAGAAATAGGCTGCAGCTGATAGCAATCGTTCATCTTTCTTCATATCGGGTATTGAAAGAGAGAAACACTGTGAGCAGTTCTATCAGTGATCCCAGTGATCTTGCTTGCTGGTGGCTATCCTTTTGTAGCAGTTTATCCATCGATGGCCAGGATCTGAAGGCAGTCGACCAGTTAGTTAGGCTTGGGTTTATTTGCTTGAAAGAGATTCTCTCTGTCTCTGCGTTGATCAAAGTTGTCGGATCTATATCACCTATCGGACCCAAGAAGAAATGATTCGGCTCTTTTAGGCTTGGCATGGCTATTTGATATGGTAGGTCCTACAGATAAAGGGGAAGGAGATCAAAATCGAGGATAAAAAATATAATAAAAGGGTAATGCAAAGATCTACGTATAAACCAATATGGTTAAAAAAAGGTTACCTTGGGAAATTCGGTTGGAGTCGCATGGCTTCCAGAGGTGGGTTCTGATGAAGTTGCCATGGAGTAAAGCGAAGAGGTCGCCGGAGCTTCGGGTGCAAGATTGCGCGGCTAGAGTGGTGAAAAGCAAAGTTAATACCGTGAAATTTCCGAGGGGACAGTTACTATTTAAAGGGGAGAGCACTTAACGGTCAAGAAATGAAGCCCTAGATATTTGCGGGTTGACGAGATAATTCCATTGCATTATATAATACTTCGGAATTGGGGGGCATGTGTTGACGATAAAATTTCGCAAGCAAATGACTCAGAGTCAAGAGCCAATCCAAAGCGGATTTGAAGATATGCGAAGATCTCGGAAATAGAGTGTGCATCAGCTGGGAGTCCGTATCGGCAGATACCGAGTTTGGTACGGCTGGCCGATACAGCCGATATTGGTAAGTTTGGGGATTTGATTGAAGGGCTTCAATGGTACTGCCAGGTACGGATAGACTCTGAGATAGGTAATTGTATCTATTAATTAGGATTTTGTGTAATTTCCATATAGATATTTTTGGTAAGAGTCCACCTAAGGGACTTGTTCACCGGTTAGAGTTGTGTTAGGAAAGTATGAGTCGTGTCCATTATATCCAAGTCAAGGTGCATCGATTTCGATCTTCGGCAATAGGTAAAGCTTGTTATAGTGGTTTGCATTATATGGATTAGTTCCTACATCTTTATGACACCCTAATCTTGTTTTTGTGAATCACCGAGTTATCATATGCATTTTATAATCTGGATTGACAATGCTTCTACTTGCATTGGCTTGCCTGCTCTTACGGTTTTGTCGATAACGGCTAGATTGACCTGTTGACATAGATTGTTCAATGTATGTACCATCCCGAAAGATGACCATCGGCTTGATTCTCTACACATTATGTTTCTTATCATAGTTACTGCTACATCAGTTAAGTTCTATCTACTAAGTCGTATTTAGAACCGTAATCTCTACCTTGCTTTATGGTTATAAAAAAGATAGTATTGGGGTTTCAGCCGATCTTACCTGATATAGTTGTTTTACTTTGATTTATATCTTGTTTAACATATTGTGTCTACCCCTTATATTGGGATCTCAACTATTGTAAACATATTAAGCTTATTATCATTTTTGTTGGTACTAGTTTAATATATTTGTTAGAAGACAATATCATACTATAAGGTAGTATTGAAGCTATAGTAGATACATACTTAAATTTGAGCATCGGCTATGACATGAACACCCATAATCTTTACCTCATTTTCTTTTGGATCTAAGCAATTTCTACTGTCTCGGTTAAGTTCGATCTATCTCAATTGCTGATTTCTAAAGTAATGTTGATGAATAAATTATGTAATGCTGATCTTTACAGCCGATGACCCAGGTTTAGGGTTCTTTTGTTCTTATAGACGCACGTTACAGCCGATTCAATCGTCATGCATCGGCTAGGTCACAAATACGATACGACGTCGGCTTTCTAGCCGATCAGCTATCGTGTACTAACAATATTTGCATGTTTAATCTTGTTGATTGCAAGATCAAATAAACTGGCACGCCCTAGAACCCGAACGTAAGTTTCGGACGTGCACTAGAGTAAAGCAAATCTCTGAGGCCGCTGTGTTTCGCATCAACACACAGTAAGGACAACAGAAGCCCGGCCACCAATTCCCTTGCACCGGGACTCGCCGAAAGTATGCCATCACCGTGAAAGCCGAGCTCGTCACTGCGTTTTGATCTCCGACGAAGCCTTGCCGTTCCTTTTATCATCGCCAAGCTTTGCCTTTGCCTCCGTTGGATTCGTACCAGCGAGGAAAAGTCCGTCCACCCCTCTATTCTCGCTGCAAGTCGCCGGAGCGTCGTCATCACCGACCCGACCTTGTCGCCATTGGAAGCTCATCGTCGATCAGTCTCCCTTCGCGTCATCGTGCTTTCCCTCGGTGAGTACCTCATGTCATGCTCTTTCTCCCCTTTTAGTCCTCCTTTTTCACCGTCGCACCGTAGTTCATCAGCGATCGTCGTTTCTGTATCCACTATCCAGCGATCCCGCGTGGCCTCCACCTCATCGCCTCGATAGTGCCACCTCACCCTCCTCGCTCATGTGGTTGCTTGCATAGAATCCTATGTGGCATCTATCAAGGTTCAGTCTAAGCCATCTGGTCTAGGTCAAAATCTCAGTCAAGATCAATCTCAGCTGTCCAAAATCAATATAGATCTTTTTCCCTCTCTTTTCAATGATATATTGTTCCTTTTTACCATGTGTACTATACGGAGGATGTTGTTTCCAATCTTCTATCTCAGTTATAAATTATTTTTACATTGTTTAATTAATTTGGAATAGTCTTTGCTTTAATAGGTCTAATTGGATTAAATTTGTAAAATTCATAACTAATTCATATGAAGTCGGAATGAGGTCGTTCAAGTCTCTAAATTCATCTAAAATCATGATTTACATGTTTGAATCCTTTTTATGTACAGTTTGCTTGGATTTTTTAGTATTTTTCCTCATTTTACCTGTTAGCTTATCGTTTCCATCGTTTCGAAGGTTCGTGAGTGCGTCGGAAGTGTTCGATAAGACTTACTGAAGACCGATTATTGTAAGGCAAGTCATACAGATCCTAAACACAATCCTTTGTGCATGTTGATCCTATATTTATTAAATTCTCTATTTATTTCAAATGTGCATTTATTTTCGAATGTCATTGGGTGGTGTGAACCTCTTCCTTTGTTATGACCAAATTGCATTGATTATCTTATTTCTTGATACTTTATATAAATTTGAGTAGTTGGACTTTATATATTGGTTCAACTAGACATACTAGGATAATTTCTTAGCCATGCTTAGAAACTTTAGTATCGCTTCATATGGTATAATTAATGTTTCACTTATATCATAATTGCTTAGCCATGCTTAGAAACTTTAGTGTCACTTCATATGGTGTAATTAATGTTTCACTTATATCTTAATGATGGTTATCTAATGATAGCTCACGATGGTGAATCGTGATTAGTTAATTGCCAACTAATGGTGGGTTGTGAGCACATGGTTGTGTTGGATGTGCTCACGATAATTATGGTGACCAGTTCGCGAGCTACTGTTGTGATGGACGTGCTCATGACAATTAAGGACCAGTTCGCGAGCTACTATTTTGAAGCATTAATCGTACTAACCACATGCTAGAATGGGCAACGGCTTGATCTGTAGTGTAGCATGCCCCAGCAGGAGGCACCATGTTATGTAGGTTATAGGTGGTAGTGTCACTAAATCCATATTGGCCATATCAATAAGTCCATATTGGGAGCCAAGCGAGCTAGCCAAGAGATTCGACCACCACTAATGGGGACTTGGCGGGTGACCATTCTGGTTGGTGTGTTATGCGAAGGGTCTTGTCACAATTTCTTTTCAAGGTACCGTGGTGGTATTGAGGCGCATGGTAACATGCTGTGGAGTTGTGTCTTGTGGGTACAGTAGTACACCTTTTTGCCAGTAGTACACCTGTTATGGAGTTTAGATCTGTGTAACTATGTGTTGACGTAAAAACACGACGGCCTGGGAGATCTGCTTAGCTCCAGTGCAGGTCCAAAATAGTGATGAGATGCGGGCGTGCCAGTCAGTTTGATCCTGAACTGATAAGATATATAAATTGAAGATCAAAAGATAGCTGATAGGCTAACAAGCCGATGGAGTGATTCCAGCAGATGCTGATACCAGCCGATATCCAGTATAGATCTTGATACTTGAGCAAATGATGAAATAAAGATAATCGGCTGATGATAATGTAATAAAACAATAATATAATCCAGAAGAAACCAATCGGCTAGTAATGATAGATTGAATAAGCACTGATCCGAAGGTTGAAACATACATCGGCTGGAGGTCCGATGTCAATAAATCCAAATGATTAGATAAACAGTGAAACCTTTGTTGCGATCGGCTAAATCCAAATTATATGTTATCCTTGTGAGCCGATACAACGTCCAGATAACTCATCGGCTAGCACTCCGATAAGACATTAGCATGAACCTATCGGCTTAACAAGATTTATATTATCAACAACAATCTAGTAGGTCGAACCTAACCGATGCAGCACGAGATTGTATATGATAATCTAACACTTGATGGACCGATAGATCTGTCTAATGTGATGGATACAACAAATCTATTTAGAACAACATTGTGATTGTAGAGATATATCGGCCAAGATAGAAGATCAGACTTAACCGAGACAGTCCCAACTAAACCGATGCGTCTCTAAACACAATGCAATTAAGATAGAATTGAGATATCAGGTAAATATATCGACCAAACCAGAGCGATCCAAGAGATCGAAGCGATGCAGCCTTGAACAACACCAATGTAGCCGATAGATTCACCAGCGCCCAACGGAACATAGGGCTTACCCCTTCGCCGGAGATCGAAAGCCGATGCAGCCCCGCGTCAGGTACCAAATTCCACCGGTTGATAAGTGAAAACCTCAGAAAGAGGGTGGCGATGCGCCGAGAGTAGTTGTATTGATCAAGAGATAATTTACATAGACCCCGGGTGTACATATTTATACCCATGGGTAGATACTAGTCCATATCGGACACGACTCAAACTTTCCTAAAGATAAAAGGAAAAACATAAAGTCCTTATCGGACACTAAACACACTTTCCTAAAGATAAAAGGAAACTAACAAACTATTCCTAATTAATAGATACAATTGCCTTTTTCGGACTCAATCCACACGTGGCAATCCTCATGAAGCACTTTAAATGAACCCGACAATGGTTCCGACATCCCCTTGTCGGAATCGGCTACATCGGCTTCCTTGTCCGATTTAATATCAGCCGATGTACACCGTAGCCGATGCAGTTCCGAAGCCGATTTATACTCTGTTTCTGTTACCGATTTCTTTCCAAATCCGCTTCGGTCTTAACTCCAAATTCGATGCATGATTTACCAAATTTTGTCGTCAACACTATGATTGGTTGTTTAGAGAAGTTTGAGCCTGTGCAGCATTGGTGTGTTATTCAGTGTTGATTAATATTGATGATTTATTACTCTATTGTTTTACTACTCTTAAATGTTTTGCTAAATGCTGCTGTTGCAAATGAACCATATATTATGCCATCCTTTGGTATCCTTGTGCACTTGCATATTTGTTGTGTGGCTTGCTGAATATTCCATGCAGTCTCCCTTGGAATAATAAATCAACCTAAGTGGAGCTAGAGCCATTGCTAGATTTTGTTTTGTGCTGCAGTTTTATTTGTGGTCAGGACTAAGTACCTCTTCTATAAGTATATAATGTTGTATTTATGATGAATCTATATATTATATTATCGATTTGTGTACCTCGGCTGATTCCAGGACGAGGATTGTGTGCACAAATTAGTTCGGAAATTACAAGTGAATTTCCGGGTATGATAGTGCACTTCGTCCTCATTCGACAACAGCTGGCGCTCACCATGGGGAACCCAGGCCGAAACCACTGATGCCACCGAAGAAATTAGTGCATGAGAGAGTGGTGACGAAGAGGGAGGTGAAGGAGTTGCTGAAGCGGCAAGCGAATCCGAGGAGCCCACGTGGGTCCAAACTGAGATGGAGCCACCATGAGCTTGGGGTGAGGCCTCGGAGCCAGTGTTGACGGTTGTTCTAGACTAATTTCGACCGTGAATATTCCCGGAAATAAAGGAGAACAAGCAATGCTTGCACGCATACCTAGTTTTAAAATGATCTATTTCCACTTGTACTGGGCACTTTATTTGCTTACAGGTGATAACCATATAAATGGAGGAGAAATAGTGGAAAACAACCGCTCAACGAATCAAAGGTCTACATGTGGCGTACGTATGCTTCGAAGGGCCCACAAACCCAGTGAAACATTTGCAGAAGGGCCCCACCATGCCACTGGGCCAAAGACCAATCAGAGAAGATCCTAGAGAAAGAATTGGACCAGGGAGGCCTGCCAGGGGTCGGCCGACCCTGGGTTCAGCCGAACTAGGCCCATCTTCACTGGCCCAGGCTCAAGCCAAAGGCGGTTACTACCGACCTCCCAATGACGGTTGTACCAGTTCTCACGCTCCTAACCATCATAACAAGGCTATAAAAGGACTTGTCGTCCTCTCCTTCAAGAAACGCCATGAAGAATCAAGAAAGAAACTCCCCTTAGCTATTTTACTTTGTTCTTGTACTAGTGGAGTTAGAATTAGAATAGATCTAGAGTTCTTCAAGTCTTCCAGAGAATTTGGGTATGGTTCTAGTAGCCTTTACCTCGCTTGAAAGACTTTAATTAATAATGAAATATTCTTCTTTATATTGTTTTGGTCCTTCACCTTACGTGCATAATTATACGAGTACCAACTTTGGTTTATACTTGTCTAGTATTAACTATATGGCTGGCTCAACAGAGAGATGCAGTGGTATTGGCTTAGTGTTCATTCGATTGATTGCTCTATGTCATCTGTAGAGATGTAGGATAGTATTTAGTAATGTAAGCGCGGTGCTTAGTTTATTAAATATCACTAAGTGGTGCTATATGCAATGAAACTATTAATGGTGATAGCTCAGTACGAGTATTACTCCACGTGCATATTGTTGTTGAAACGATAGATGCATACGTCGAAGGACGTGGTTACACAACGGTTGTTGGGAAAAGTAAAGTGTATTAAATTTAGGATTTTCTTGGGATCCCCCCTTTACATGGCCCTAGGGGGCTATTTATAATCCCACTACAAGTTCCCCTATAGGGTTTAGGCCTTTTACAGGGGAATTTACATGGTCACCCTTATGAAAGGGACACACATACGGGTATTCAACGTGATTGAGATACATGGGCCTTCAATGGGCCGACTGGTGACTACTGGCCCATCGGCCAGTAGGCCGGGACGATTGGGCTGGCCCACTGGACCTTCCTGGATCGGGCCCAGCCTGGCAAAGTCATCCTCCTTCGGCGCACACCTTCACCATGCCACCTTCGCCCACAGTGCGCTTAGACTTGCAGGGACCCGGTGCGACTCTTCGCCCTTTGCCGCCTTCGCCCCATTGTCTTTGCCATGGGGCTTCGTGCCGACGTGTCTTGGGCGCCTTGAGTGTGGATCCTCACTGCTTGCTTGGTTTCGGTAGGCCCGGTCGGAAGGTCTCATGACATACTGCCAACAAGCCCCATGTAGTATGGTATGACGCGCCCCCTTTCGACCGATGCTCGTGCCGAAACCTGTCTTGTGCTTCTGCAAAGAAAGTGTGTATTGTATGTGTTGTGATTTGATTTGAAAAAACTTTTTACCTACAGCCTTCGCCTCTCACGAACGGCGAAGCTGCCTTTACTGGTGGACCGGGCCCAAATGAACATTGTTTGGCTTTCGCCTTCTGCAAACGGCAAAGTTATCCCCTATTGTTCCACTGGGCCGGTGTGAACAGTGATGGGCTTTTTCCCCCGAGGGCCTGCCCCTGCGTGGCCTGGTCCATGGGATTTTACCGTTTCGCCTACCCTGCAACACGTGGCAGTTCCTGATTGGCCGGGAAGGCGAATCGTCGCCTGGTAGGCTAAATATTCTTCCTTCCCCTTTTCACCGCCATTGCCCTCGTCATTTTCACCGCAGGCGCTCTCTCTCCTCATCTTTTTACTCACGGTGCTCTAACTCGACCGATCCCTTTCACCAGTTAACCCCTTTCGCTAGCACACGCTCGCTTCGCCATGGCCCCATGCAAGCCGAACCCCGTCTCCACGACAGGTCCTGACCCTGGCCAAATTGTCGAAGACACCACCGCGTTTCTAGGGGTGTCGCTTATAGGCGAAGATGAGCTGGCCCAGATGGTTAGTTCAGGCCTGGTGGCGGAGGGGCGAGCCTTCACCCCTGGGAATGCCGAAGTACCGAAGCCCGACGACCACCAGATGGTTGTGTTCGCCATATTCTTGGAGGCCGGGCTTCGGTTTCCGTGCAAGATGCTGTTGCCGGAAATTCTCCGCCTCTTTCAGGTGGAGCTTCCCCAATTGAGCCCTTCGGCTCTGGTCCGCATCGCCATCTTCGATTGGGCATGCCGGACCGCTGGGTTCGAACCAAGCGCTGAGCTCTTCGGCCACCGTAAATTCGAAGACGGTGGTCACTCCTGCTGGGACCAGGAAGACGGTGTACGGGAGTGTGAACTTCAATGTTCGCCTCGAGTGCTCCGACTTGTGGCCGGTTAACGCCGCCATGTCGAAGTGGGATCGCCATTGGATGGCGAAGTGGTTTTACCACTCTATCCCTTTCGAGGCTTGGTCAGAAGCGGCGAAGGCCCTTCGCTGGCGGCGCCGGGCGATCTCACCTGTCCTGAAACCGAGAGTCGCCATCAACGGTGCTCTGGAGGCATGGTTCGCCATACTCCGCAAGGTTTGCTCTCGGCTGAGCTGCCGCGACCTAGTGGAGGAATTCTGCATGCTTCGCGTGTGCCTCCTCTCTCAATTGTGGCAGGTCGAGGTTGACCAAGAGGTCAATGGCCTGCCGATGCTTGTCCTGCCCGCTGGGGCGAATGGTGTGTTTGTATTTTCCTCATCTTTATGTTTCGCCCTTTGTTTCTTTCTTTTGTTCGACCCCTTATGTAACGATATGTCTTTTTTCAGTGCTTACCCTTGCCCAGGCTGACACCGAAGCCGAAAGCTGATCGGCGCCGTGTCGGTCACGGAATACAGCCAGCTGTTAACCCGACAGGCAGCTAGCCGGGCGAACTGGGTTTTGACCGGCGAACTCTCCCTAGGGCGAAGCCATTCAAAGCTGATGGCGAACTGGGCCCCTCCCGGAAACGTTTGCGGGGGCAAGTGAATTTTTCCCCCCGCAAGCGAAAGGCCCTTGCCTCCACCGACTCTGACGCCGACGAGGAGGACGGTGTCAAAGAGCAGGAGGACGCGGGAGAGACAGAGTTCGGGCCGAAGTGGTCGCGGATGAGGCCAGTGACAGCCGCTCTGGGACTCGTGGCTACACCCCGACTCCCAGCCCGGAGCGAGTCGAGACTAGGGCAGAGTCGATCTCCTCCCCCTTCACCTAAAAGACGTGGAGGGGGCGAAAGCCCTGGTCGCGATTGCTGTGGCTAAGACGGCGAAGGGGGAGTCTGCTAAAAGGACCCCCCAAGAAGAAAGGGGTCGTGGCCATCGCTAACGTCCCCGCTTCGCCCCCTGCGACTTCATGACCCGGGCGGAGCTCAACCCCTTTATTGAGAGGGTGAGCAATATCGTTGCTCCGGCCGGCAGCCCCAGCCTTTTCGCCGAGCTTAACGAGTTCGACGAGGGCTGCTCCGCCGTCAAGAGCTTGGCAATTCGGGTATGTTGACTTCTCCTTTTTGTTTTCTCTTCTTCTTTTTTTTTGCGTCGTCGCTTTCGACAACCTGGCTTATCGTTCACCTTTTTTCTCTGTTTTGCCAGAACCTTCCGGCGCACTATTCGACGGAGCGAACTATGCGGGCTCACCTTGATGGCCTGAAGAACCGTCTTCGGGCTAAGGACAATGAGCTGGGCCGAAAAAGCTTGGAGATGGAGGGCCTCGCTCGGTCCCTCAAGGAGGCGAAGGCGGAGAACAAACGCCTCCAGGCCGAGCTGGACAAGGGCAGTGAGGCGAAGGCGGAAATCGACCGCCTCAAGGCCGAGCTGGAGAAAGAGCGGGGGCACTCTGCCGCCCTCACTGACTACTACAACCTGACGGAGCCAAAGATGGAGGCCCTTCGTGAGGAGGCTAGCAGGGCGGAGGCGAAGGCCCAACGGCTTGCACGAGACGTGGCGAAGGCCAATGAATCCGCGAAGACCGCCTGCTGCACGCGAAGACCGCCTGCCCTCGCTCTTACCAACATGGGGGCGAAGGCGCGGAGTGTCCCGGGCGAAAGCGCCTCTGCGCTTGAGTTCTCTGAGTGGACTCAGCAGGCTGGCTGTGAAGTTTCAGACTGTGCCACGGTGTACGGCGATTGCTGTGCGTGCGTGTCAGCGGCTTTCACCATGGGCCTGCTGCAGCAGTCTGGGTGCGAGCACATCGCCCAGTTCCCCGACTTCGCGAAGGGGGACTGGGAGGTGAGCACCCAGGACATTTCACCAGCGCTCCACGCCTGGCGTAAGCAGTTCTGGCAGAAGGATGGCCGATCTACCGCCAAGGCCCGTCTGCTCGAACAGCTGGCAAAGATGGAGGTGGCAGACCAAGGCGAAGGGCCAGCGGAAGAGGGTGGAGGTGATGCCCAAGACCACCCAGAGGTGTGAGGCCCTCCGCCCGCTTTTGTAAATTTTAACAGTTTTTACTTTTTGATGTTTGTCGTATAGGGCGAACAATGTAAATATGGCCGATGGCCCACCTTATTGTAAAATGTTTTAATATTTGGAATATATGACGATTTTCGCCAACTGTGTTTGATGTTTTTTGTACTCGTGCTTGCGTTGCTTCACATAATCTTTTCGCCCAATTTATGTGTTCCAGCTTCGCTTTCTGTGTTTCGCCACATAACTTCCTACTGTTTGCAGGGTCTACGCCGAAAACTATACGTTCGGCCCCCTTTTGGGGATTGGCGAAGCAGGAAGGAGAAGATTGTTGCGGTAAAAAATTTGCCGAAGGCCCAATACCTGCGTCGACCTATTTACCGCGAGATGATGATTAACGGGAACAGTTACAAAGTTGTGAACGTTGCTAACTAGATGCGGACACACCCCGGGCGAATGTTGGAGGACTACGACCTTGTCCACTTGGCGCGCCTTGAGGGCATGCCCCGTTTCTGGCGAAATCATCAAAGGACTGATCGACAGGACGCGATCGCCCAGCGCCTGTTACAGCCTTTCTCTTGTTTCGCCCCCTTCTCCCCCTTAGGGTAGTTTACGACATTAGTAGTGACGATGAACCTAGTTCGCCAGATCACTCCTTTGAAAGTGGTAGTTGTTTTAGGGGTGAAGATGTAATTTATTTGTAAGCAAAGCTGTATTCCTTTCGCCTGTGCCATGTTGTACGACATGTACTCTTCGTTTATTTTTTCCGAAGTTAATAAATAAAGTGTGGTTTTTACTTCCTTTTCAGCTATTTTTGCATTGTCACTTTTCGTGCTTTCGTTAGGTCAGAATATATCGGTCCCTTTGCGTGTATTAGCGAAATAGGTCTGCTGACTTTTCAGCTTTCGTCTTCCGTTATCGATCTTTGGTGCTTCACCCTGGGAGCGCACATGTTTTTTGTGTAGATCGACTACAACGGTGTTCGGCTTGTTTACTTTCGGAAAACAAGCTGTCGCAGTTTCAATACGTTCGGCGAGCGATGCTTCGGCCGATTCGTTTCGCCCCCAGGTATTTTCGCTGATCAGGCGTTTACCTTGGGGTTTTTCCCACGAATTATCATGTACACAAGTAAAAAAGGCTTGACATCGTTCACCAGTATGGCCTTTTTACTTGTGTACATGATAATTCGTGGAAAAAACGCCTGACCCCAAGGTAAACGCTTGACATATTGTGGGCCAATGAGGTCAAGCCCCCACCTGGCGAAAGGTGTGTACGTGATAATTCGCACAAGTAAATGGGCCAATGATGTCAAACCCCCACTGGCGAAAGGACAGACTGGTGCGATGGGCTGCAACTCATATTGTGGTGCGGTCTGGCTTCAGCCGTGTCGTGGCAGCTTT